>NW_024122004.1:0-125883 GCF_016745375.1 Pimephales promelas | reverse complement strand
TTCTTCAATTATAACCATTTAAGTTTGAATAGTGCACTTTAATGCCCATTCTCAAAAAGGGGAGTGATAATTAAGACAGATGAAATTCAGCTTGTAGCTAATTCTGGTATGGCTGAATGTCCCTGTTAAATAAATGTAACAAATAAATAAAGACGTTAACCCCTCAGCTCAAATATCATCAGAGTTTGCAAAACAAATTATGAGAAAATGACTTCCATAAGACAAGACGTTCGCAGCACTTGCCCAACTTGTAAAGTCTCCAACTCCCCAGCTTTGTAATGCAATCTGTCCTCCTCCTCGTCAGCTGTCAGCCCCAGCACACTTACACAGATCATGTCACATATCAATCCCTCTAGCTGCGCTCTAGACCCATTACCCAAATCTCTCAAAAGGGTTATGAACTGCTTATTACCAGACATCCTGAATTTCATTGATCAGTCCCTAGAGCAAGTCTTTCCACAAATTTTTACCTAAAAATAACCTACATGGAACGTTCCTATAACGTTCTTGTTTGCGGTTCCCAAAAAAATAACCTCATGGGACCATTCGGGAACGTTAGGGGAGCGTTCTGTGTTTGCTGGAGCATCTGATCTCCTCCGGAAGCTGGTTCAGCACATCTGATCTGATTTGAGACAATTGGCCAGTTATTTTACTGGTGTTATCTGGTTTAAGAATTAGTGGAGAAGGAGAAGAGTTCCCGCACAATGTCTCGTTCCCATCTCTCAGGGAACTGAGGTTACATTAGTTACCGGAGACGTTCTTCAGACGTGCTGAAACGACCATTAGTTCCTGCATTAGGAAAGGGCCTGTCTCTGGTGTTGTGTTCACCCATGCTTAGTTTTACTCGATAATTACAGATTTTACGCATTGTCTAGTGCTTGGACATACTGTATGTGTGCTTAGACTTTGATTTTATTTTATAAGGTGCTTTATAAGAGGAATAAAAATCAATCATACATACTTTGCCAGTTTCTCTTCAAGCCGAGATTGCACACGCACCAAATAAGCATCAATCTGGGTCTATAACAGATCAAAAAAAGCTTAAAAAATAAAATGAACAACAGCAAGAGCATAGAAGTTTATAAATATGAAACACATTCTTACTTTGTTCCTCTCATACAGTAGCGGTGTGCAGAACAAAACGACATCAGCTGCCAAGAAAAAGAAGAACATTTTACAGTCATCGTTTTGTTATGAAACAAACAAGGTGGGTTATTTAGTTGGGGATTAAAAAAATCAACGTTATATTTTATGCATAGTTTTTGTATGTACTGCATCATATTAAAAGAAATCATCATTGTATTAGCACATGCCTTCTGTACTGTATGTTATGTGAATTTACTTTAACCACCAATATAACCACTTATATTTGATCATTATTTTGACTATTATTATTATTATTTATTCATGAAGACAGGCTCACCTAGTATTAAAATTGTGATCCCGTTGAAGACGGCCCCCACACATGTCAGAAACCACACAACAGCTGCAAGCTGCAGATAAACACAGCAGGTCAGTCACTTTACTGTGACACAGTTCGGTTACTAATTTCCCATTCTGACTGATGAACAACTGCATGAATGAAGTTCTTAGCAAACACTTTTCTTTTAAAGGGCCCTATGGTTATTTACTAGCCTGGATGCCCACAACATCTCCGCCCACAACATTTTTTGGTCGGGAAGTTCGGTCTGGACTAGATGCATTGAGGAGTAGGCTAATTATGATCAGGCAACTGTTGAAAACACTGATGAATTATTGTAGATGAATGGACATACCTTCAGGGAATCCACCACATCTTCTACAAGCACAAGTCTTCTGGTCTGAATGAGGGCAGTGTTTAATTTCTCCAGAAACATGTCCATGTACCTGTGGGCTGTGTCCGGTGGAATGCGGATATCTCTTTCCATCAGAAATCTGTGGATGTACAAACATCTCATTTTATTATACTTTTTTTTATCAAAGCAGCATCACACCAAGAGTCCAGCATCTAGGAGGAAAAGATCTGAAAGGAGGTTTATAAAACACAACTAATGCATTCATACTTAAAAGGGTGTCCTTCGTCGGACTTCTGTACCGCGTGCACGACTGACTTATAGACTCGGAAAGTGATGGTGACGCAGAGCAGGGCCAGGAGCAGGTAAGACACGACACTGATGACACTGAACCTGGCTAGAGACGTGAGCACCAGCATCGAGCCGCCAAACACTAGCGACGACTTCTTCGGCTCCTGCCAATACACCAATTCCTGCACTGCTGAGACATATGGATGTTTAAAGCATGGCAAGAGGCCCTCGTGGTCCTTTTCTGTGGTCCAATCCTGCACTGCAGAGAGAGAGAGAGAGAGAGAGAGAGAGAGAGAGAGAGAGAGAGAGAGGAGGGAGAGAGAGAGAGAGAGAGAGAGATTTGGAAAAGTGAGTGCTTTGACCTCTCAATCTGAGTTTAACCTCTTGGCCATATCCATGGGTGTTGCAGTTCACTGATGTGAAATGAGAAAATAAAGATCCTCCCTCAGTTTAAGATGTTTTAACATCAAATATCATGTTCCGGTTGCATTTGATGTTGAGTTTCCAAGTATGCAGCAAGCAACTGTCTAATACTTTGGTGTGTTTCCTAATGGTTATTGATTTAATTACGCAGCTGTCACATCAACTCCCATTGAGTTCCAGGGGTATTAAATGTAAGTACAAAATACTTTTTCTGTTGTGCTTGTGAATAGAGAAAATAAAGAAAAAAATGTCTTGTATTTATCCAGTGTTATTTTACAGTGATTAGAATTTCTGAACTTTGTTCAGTTGTGTTCATTTGTGCTATTGCTTATTTGTTTTTACTGTATTACTAAGTGTATTGTTTTGAGATGTATATTAGTTTAGTTTATTTATATCTAGTTTATTTGTTTGGTATTCAGCTGCAACCGAATGTTTTGCCAAAACACAAAAAAAAATATGTTTGACCTCACCCAATACTTAGGCAGACTTGCAATCATGCCACAAGGAAACTATAATAAACATCTTTAATTGTAAAATCAGTAATATCAGATCCACTGATAAATGACGCCACCTGGTGGCTGAATAAAGAATTGCATGCAAAACCCCCCATTACAGCTGTTGTGAGTCTTGGGAATTTTGTCACTTCCTGTTTTGTGCCATGTTTTGTAGTCCTTTGTAGTTTTTCTTGATTATTAGTCTTCCCAGGTGTTTCTGATTAGCCACACCCGCTCGTTATCATGTTGGTCTTTGTATTTAAGCCCTGTGTGTAGTTCTTGATGTTGTGATGTTGGTTGTTCTGTTCCTGAGGCTTGTTCTTGAGCTTGTGTCTGCATTTGAGAAGTTTTGAGTTTATTTAATGAAAGTGTGCTGCACTTCCTCCTATGATTCAACCGCGTCATCATTACAACAGCATTACAGCACTGTGTGAGAGGGGAAACAACTGTTTTTGTTTTATAAAATTGACTTTCTTTGCTTTCCTGTCAGTAGATATTTCATAATTTAGATCAACAAAAACATGAAAAATTCTGATAACATGCCATTGGTGGTATCTAATTACTTTTCTTACAATTACTCCTGTTCGTTGTCTTTACTTATACTTACATTTGCTAGAAAAGCAAGTGTTCATGTCTCAGACTAACTGAAGCTATTGGGTCAGAGACATTAATCTGCTTACAGATCAGCCAATGAGAGTCATGTGTGAAGACTTAAAGGTCAGAGGAAAGAAACGTGCAGGTCACAAGTGTAAAAAGGACCACAATTGGGCATCACGAAGCACCAATAAACAGTCTGATTCTGGAAAAAAAGGAAACTTGTGCACAGTTTGAACTTTGATATGTTTCAAAAGGTTTTGCACAAAGCCATAGTGGATAATACAACATTTTGGCTGTAACGTGTTTTACAGTCAGTCTAATGCATGGCCGTTAGTGGACAGATTATAATTCTAAGCACTTTTAATACCTTTAGCAGAAACTGACATTATTCTACAACCATTACACGTGAATTATTGAACATACCTGATGAGTTGGAGTCTTTCAACAACACAATGGAGTTCAGCCCTGAGGATGAGGAGACGGCTGGATCTGCCATATCACCGGATGTTATGAACCGTGCTCAGCGCTCGTCTGAAGTGTGGAGGTGTAGCGAGTCGAAATGTTTCAGTGGATTAATGCAGTCTTGAGGCGTACCAGGGGTGTGTTTACACTCTTTAAGCGGCTTTTGCCATGGCATGTAGTTTTGTAGATTAAATATGTAGTACCAATCCCATGGGACAATGGACTTGCAGAATACATAATAAGAAAGTTAACTTAAGGTGAACAAAAGAGCATTTCTTCCTTCAAGTGTAGAAAAATAAAACTACAAATAAACTCCATTGTAGTCTTGAGTTTCTTCTGGGAACGAACACGCCACAATGTTCCTCATTATAATAATTAATGCACATAATAAAGGGGCGGGGGCTGGCTGAGTTAGTTAGTTAGTAGTGTGTTAAACTGGCGGTTATGGAAAGGGGCGGGACATTTCCCAAACATACTCGAAGCGCTCGACCAATCACAACACACTGCTCCAGCCGACCAATCAGAGCACAGTGTGCTTTCAGGAGGAGGGGCTTCATAGAGACAGGAAGTAAACAGAGCGTTACTGACAGACTGGGAAGAGAGGAGTAGAGGCTGGACACACAATTGTTCATTATAAATAATGAATAGGCCTAATGTAACGGACCCTGCAGACATTGGAATGGTGGATGAATGCGACAGGCCCCTGAAATAGGCTTCTCTCTATTAATCCATAGAAAAGCTTTTTATGAATGAGCATGCACATCCCCAGGACATTGTGTGTATTGTTTCTGATTTGTGTATTGTCTTTTTTTGTATTGTCTCCTGTTTTATGTTAGAATAATGTAACCGCATCATGGCTCAGGCCGAGGTGGAGTTGGACGGACCGAGGAACCTTTATTTTTCAGACTGACGTGTTTCCTGCCGTTCTCCAGCTGTGACCCTCGGAGAGCCTCTCCACGATCCTCCTCGCCTGCATTAGGGCATGATAGACTCATGCTTTCCCACACAAGCTCAACAATCTTTTGCTGCACATCCGAACTGTATTCTTTGGTTTTGGTCATTGTGATGGATGATTATGGGAATTTGACCTTTTTGTTCCCTCATATTAATTGTCCTTTGTAACAGGAAGCCATGTCTGGACAATTTCACCCTGCATGGTGTGCAAAGTTCCCCAGTAGTAAATCATTTTAAACTCATCTTTGATTACGAAAATTACATTTTAAAAGATTTTTCCGTGGAAAAATGTCTTAAAATGTCTTAAAATATCTTAAATTATTATATCTCATTTAGTATCCCCGGTTCTATGAATATGCAAATGAGCCCCGCCTTCACTCCCTCACTCAGAGATCCACTGGTTGTCGATCACACGTTGATCTGATTGGTTACAAGGTGGTTTGTGACATCAGAAACACCAGCGATTTCACACGTGTTTTTGAGACTGTCTTTGGTTCACTGCAGTTTTAAGGAGGAAATACTCAGCAATGCTGTCCACTTATCAACGTACACACGGTGTGTGTTAAAGCGTATTAAACACAACCCTGACACCCCCCCCCCCCCACAGGGGGACTTTAAAGGTGCAGTAAGCGATTTCTGACAATCATTGTTGAATACTGTTGACATTTGAAATCAACCCAAACACACCCGTCTCTTCATTGCTCCACCCACAAAATACACAAAAACTTTTTTTGTTGTTGTGTCATTTTTATTTATATATATATACTGTATATATATATATTTATGGGGGTGGGGTGGCGGCTGATGCATGTAAGTGATCTATATCACTTTTTTTTTCTTTCAGTCATGTTATATGGGCTTTGTATGATTATCCCTTGGCATAAATAATGTAATATACATTTATAATATAATATAATATAATATAATATAATATAATATAATATAATATAATATAATATAATATAATATAATATAATATAATATAATATAATGTCTGTCTGGAATGAGTATTTGCCGGGTGTGAACTATCCTCTGTTCTCATTCATAAAAGACTCTCATCAGTCAACATTTACTTGATGAACTGTTCCACTCGGACGCCGCAGTAGGTAACGATCGAGCCCAAGGTCAATAAAGTACATGAATTTAAAGCTCTAATCAGCTGTTTCTAAAATAAAATCTTTTGTAAATACTTCTGTACAACGAGTCGCACGAAATAACCGCGTGAAATGTTTTCTAAAAATGATAATCACCGAAATAGTCTTGAACTTTCTACCCCCGTCGACGAAGCAGCAGTGGTTCAGTCCATGGAAGCGGAAGTTCTGACAGTTAAACGCAGAGCGAGCGGACTGAAGTTACAGGCACTTGTATGAGTTTGTGTTGATGTATTGAAACGGCGGCGTAAACATTAAACGAGATATAGAGATGCGACGGAAGCAGAAGAGATTGTTGCAGATCGCGTTTCTGCTCATCGTGGCCTTTCTGTTGTTGCCGAACGTCGGCTTGTGGTCCTCGTCTCTGGAGCGGTTGTTGGACAGCAGTTCTGCGGACGGACCCGGACTCTCTCACACACAGGTACCGCAGATCTCTCTCAGAAACACTGAACTCTCACTGTCACTGCGATACAAGCTTCTCTGACGACTTCTTTCATCTCCGTCTGCGAGGAACGCGACGCGACTACAACGCTGTCTGTCGCTGAGGGTTTGTCGCGTCGCGCGCAATCTGTCAACGTGGTAACAAGTTATCTGGTGATCGGTAATTAATTATATGGTCCTTTTGAACGAAGTTCACAGTTTAGACACTGTTTCGTCATGGAAATTAAACACAAATGTTTTATATTTTAAACATTAAAGTTGTTTACTTTTTATTTTTTGTGGCTATTGAGTTAAATAATAGTATTAATATAAACATTTTCTGTTCAAATTATTTATATGACAATTACACTGGTTGTTTAGCACTTTTTTGCGCTTCAGAGCTAAATTGATTTTATTGAATGATAGTTTATTTTTATTAGAGAGATAACTATTTCGGTAACACTTTACAATAAGGTTCATTAGTAAATGCATTAACTAATATGAACTAATGATGAGCAATGCATTAGTTAGTGTTTATTAATCTTTGTTAATGTTAGTTAATACAAATACAGCTGTTCATTGTATGTTCATGTTCAGTCCATTAACTAATGTCCATTAAGTCTAACGTATTAGTAAATGTTGGAATTAATATTAACTAAGATTAATAAATGCTGAAGAAGTATTGTTCACCTATTGTACATGTTAACTAATGTTAACTAATGAACCGTATTGTAAAGTGTTACCACTATTTCAATTTGGAAATATACTACTTTTAAATAAAAAAACACGTCACAATATTCCTCATTATAATAAGTCATGGTTGAGTTAGTAGTGTGTTAAACTGGCGGTTATGGAAAGGGGCGGGACATTTCCAAACACACTCGAAGCGCTCGATCAATCACAACACACTGCTCCAGCCAACCAATCAGAGCACATTGCGCTTTCAGGAGGAGGGACTTCATAGAGACAGGAAGTAAACAGAGCGTTACTGACAGACTGGGAAGAGAGGAGCCGCAACAATGGAGAATATGAGTATAAAAAAGTATCAAAAGTACCCTTTTTAGTATCAAGACTTTTAAAAAACGGCATAAGTTGAAGTTTCGTTACATGCTTATGACTTACGAAGCGACCTTGAGTTTAAAGAAAGGCACTATATAAAATAAACACACCATTAAAGAACACATCGGCATTGCTTAAAAGTCACAAGAAGCAATACAACAGCGAGTGTTTTAATGTTTTCACTACGCATTGTGTATTTTGGGGTATCAGATCTTCATGTTCAGTTGCAGACCGACAGTGTTGAAGCGCAGCACTCCTGCGATCTCGAGTCCGGTGCTGATGAACAAGTCTTTCCCTGCGCTGAATATGAGGATGAGAAAGATGAAATGCTGTATATCTGCAATACTTTCCCCCACTCATAAACCAAATACAGCACACAATTACAGATGCCATTGAGATATCACATTTAGTCCTTAGTAAGTATAATAATTCCATCTCTCTTGTAAATGAAAAGCAATAGCAGAAGTACATATAATATACCCATTAAAAACTTGGTCATCTAAAAGCATATACACATTTTTTTTCTAGTTTGACTAAATGAGAAATATCATTAATCCCCGAGGAATGAGTAGGCGATTTCCATTTTCTTAAAATTAGACCAATAGTGTGACTAAAGTGTGTGTGTGTGTGAAGCGAGAGAGCAGCAGCAGCGCTGAGCGCCGCGTGTTCATCATGACCCGAGAGGTTGAGCCGGAAGAGCAGGCCTTCATCGGGCCGGCTGTGAAAGGCGGTGTGTGTTCTGCTGTCCACACGTGTGTGTGTGCGCTGGCCCGGGTCCAGGCCGAGGGCTGTTAGCTCCTCTGTGGTGAGCGGCAGGTGCTGGGCTCGCTCTCGCTCATCACACCCTGGAGGATCCGCACTGGAAGTGACGTGCGCCCGAAGCCAAAACATATCCTGATGAGCGCATGCGTACGCCAGAACCTGCACATCCTCATCTGCATATCATTAGCATATGCATATTCATCCACGTGATCCACGTTTAACATATGGAGAATATGAGATACGGATGTGCGTCACATTACACTTCTAACAATCATTTTGAATAAATAAATCAAATACATTTCAGACTCAATCTTTTCCACTGGCCAAATAGTATTTTTATAAACCCCACACACACCTCTGCTAACTCGTTCGTCTGCTTTAGCACATGTGTGCGTTTAGTGCTGTGAGGAGGTGTACACTGTTTTGCTGTTTATTATGGACACTGTTTGCTTTTAAAAAACAGACACGTAGCAGACGTACATCCCTGTTTGCACACTCGTGCTGCCCTGTAAGTGTGCACACACACATTAACAAACACACACTTTTGACCTGACAAGCATTCCCGTACTGTTAAAGGAAACCGGCCTGTCAATCATCCTGTCATATTAGCAGCAACTCTGCTCATGTTTAATACATAATCATCATGCATCAATTAGAAGACGTGTCATATTGCTGTTTATGTTGTCGTTTCAGATTAAATATGACACTGGTATCATTAAAGTGGACCTATTACACCCCTTTTACAAGATGTAATATTAGTCTCAGTGTCCTCAGAATGTGTGTGTGAGTTTCAGCTCTAAATACCCCACAGATGTGTTCATCATCCAGGAAAAACCTGCTGTTTTTGTGCTTGTGTCTTTAAATGCAAATGAGCTGTTGCTCCGCCCCTTTCCAGAAGAGGGCGGAGCCTGTGCAGCTCGTGCCTCGGACACTCTTAAAACTTAAAACTGTTTGGTTTGGATTATAATCTCATGTGACATTGTAGTTCATCATCATTATGAAAGTGTATTATCTGCCTGTGTTTTAAAGCCGTATCAGTCTGAACGTCTGATATACGTTTATCTGAGCACACACACACACACACACACACACCGAATCACGCGCACAGAAAGCTGCCGTCAGACGGAGCGTCCCGTGAGGGTTTAACTAAGTGCTCTTTCACTTCTTATTGAGCTTAAACTGTCAAATACACACAATGTTCCCATGAACACAGACGGAAATCTGTGTTTATTAGATCTGTGTATTAAACTGAACCTACTGCTATAAGCTGATAATATGAATCAAACGACTAAATAAAAACAGAATATCACTCACTGCTCTTCACAGATTAACTTTAGTAGCTTTAAGAAGAATATGTTTCTGACTTGAATGCTGCTGTTAAACGCTCTGGCGAGGAGATGAACAGTATAGGGGCGGGGCCTATACTAATTGGGCGGAGTCTGTCAGCAGTTATGGGCGGAGCCTACGCATATGTGACATCACAAAAGCTAAAATCTGCAATCGTGGCAATGTGCAATATCAGTATATAATATAATATAAGTAGAGTTAATATTAGTCAATCATTTCACAACCTTCATTACACACTTGGAAAAATAGAGAGGTCGTGACCTCTGGGACCTCAGGGGTGGTTACGATCGATAATTGGCTTTAAAATATTTAGTAATGTATCTTGAAATTGTTTTGGTTCTGGTATTTTTTCCCCCCAGCCCTAGAAGCAGGGTTCGCTCTTCCTCCTCCTCTTCCTCGGCTGCTCTGTGTGTTTCTCCAGGTGTGGTGTTCTGCTCACACAAGCTTCATGTGTGTGTTTTCAGAGACCGAAGGGACACCGAGTGCAGAACACCGGCGTTCGGAAACGCGACTGGCATGACTACGCCGCTATCAAGAGTGAGGCGGCACGCTCCGGTACGTCATGTGCTCAACAGGAAAATACATGCTGAACGTTGGGTTTTACTCATTTACACAAATCCTGTTTTTTTTTTTTCGGTTTTAACTTTTCTGGATTCTGTTTTTGTTCTGGACATTTTAATGGTTAAATTAATAACCACATGTATTAATAAAAAAGAATGCCTAATTCATTGAAATCATGAAAATTATTCAATTGAACAGAAAATCATTAAAAGTTGAACAAAAATAAAGTATTTTAAAGTTTGAAATACGTTTTATTTTTTCTTAAATTTTGTTTATTTTTTTTACAAAATGTTCCTTTTTTCCTTTTTCTGGATTTCCTTTTTATGGTTTAATCAAAAATATGTCTTGTTCATTGAATTCATAAAAAACAATGAAATGCCCTATGAAATGTTAAGTTTTGTCAGAAATGATGTGTGTAATATCTTTTAATCAAATGAAAATGAAAGGAACCCTTTGAATTTTTTTTAAGTGCTGCACAAAGGTTTAAAATTAAAACATGGAAGAAACATTTTGTGATTTAGTTTTAATAATAATTGTATTGTTGTAGTACTAGTATTACATTCCTCTAGTAATATATAAGTTAAACTGAACGTTTATGTTGTCGGATTGCCGTGAAGACCTTTGTGTCTGTGTAAAATGACGAGTTTTTCTCGGCTGAAGCGTTGAGAGCGGCTGAAGAGTCACGAGTGCTTCAGTATGTGTAGTAAACCAAACATGAATCCTGCATGTTCTGCGTGAATGAACATTTAAATCTTTTTTTCCCATATTAAAGTCCATATTGCAATTTGCAGACCTACTTTTTCATTTATTTATTCCTAAAGCTGTGTAAAAACATATGTTGTCATAACTGATTGGTCATATATTGTTTACTGTGCAGAAATTCAATTTTTATGAGTGTATTGCCCATAACTGTGTGTGTGTGTGTGTGTGTGTGTGTCAGGTGTGGGCGAGCAGGGCCGGCCGTACCCCCTCAGCGACTCGGACCGTGTGGATCAGGCCTACAGAGAGAACGGCTTCAACATCTTCGTCAGTAACCGGATCGCCCTCAACCGATCCCTGCCCGACATCAGACACCCGAAGTGAGTCTGATGCACACATGAGTCTGATAAACACACGAGTCTGATACACACACTCCTGCCCCGACATCAGACACCCGAAGTGAGTCTGATACACACATGAGTCTGATACACACATGAGTCTGATACACACACTCTTGCCCGACATCAGACACCCGAAGTGAGTCTGATACACACACGAGTCTGATACACACACGCCTGCCCCGACATCAGACACCCGAAGTGAGTCTGATACACACATGAGTCTGATACACACATGAGTCTGATACACACACTCTTGCCCGACATCAGACACCCGAAGTGAGTCTGATACACACACGAGTCTGATACACACACTCCTGCCCCGACATCAGACACCCGAAGTGAGTCTGATACACACACGAGTCTGATACACACACTCCTGCCCGACATCAGACACCGAAGTGAGTCTGATACACACATGAGTCTGATACACACATGAGTCTGATACACACACTCTTGCCCGACATCAGACACCCGAAGTGAGTCTAATACACACACGAGTCTGATACACACATGAGTCTGATACACACACTCTTGCCCGACATCAGACACCCGAAGTGAGTCTAATACACACACGAGTCTAATACACACACGAGTCTGATACACACATGAGTCTGATACACACACTCTTGCCCGACATCAGACACCCGAAGTGAGTCTAATACACACACGAGTCTGATACACACATGAGTCTGATACACACACGAGTCTGATACTCAAACTCCTGCCCGACATCAGACACCCGAAGTGAGTCTGATACACACACGAGTCTGATACACACACTCCTGCCCCGACATCAGACTCACTTCTAGTAATAATAAAGTTAGACAGAAGTGTAATGTTGAATATTTAAACAGGCCAATCCAGTATATTTCCTTTCCCTGCGTTAGCTTCTCATTAAATGACTAGTTCATCTCTCGCTCTCCTCTCACTGCTGTCATCTCTCCGTATCATTCCTCCAGTGGACCGTCCGTCATGGGCTTTAATCCTCCGCTAGTGTTAGCATTGATCTTATCGGCTTTGTTTTGACTGCATATTCTCCACTGTAAGAACTTCTGATTACTGGAGGATTAATCAGCATTTCCTTCTGACGTCGTACAGTCCAGGAGTGAGAGAAACCTAACGAAAGAACGACACACACCACAGCTTAACTTGCTAATAAAACATATACGCAATGACTAATGGGTAGTTATTATCTCTGGAAGAGATCACGGATGTCAGTTTGGGTGGGTTTAATCAACATAACCGGATTCAGGAACTCTGTCAAATAGTGCTCCGGTTTCCAAACAAATGTACACACTAGTTGACAAACTAGTTTTACCAGAGGCTTAAGCCTGTTTTATGCTTCTGCGTCGGCGTACCCCCGCAGACCTCTCTGCGTCGACACGAACCCGTCTCCGACCCCTCCGCCGTAGCTTGACGTGCACCTCCAGAGATTTGTAACTACGCGTCGAGGCGACGCAGACAGCATTGGGTAACAGCATACAGCCATATACAATAATTGAGGTAACAATATACGAAAAATGAGCTACACGCATCAAAAGAATGAAAAGAAATAAGTGCAAAGATGTCATTAAAAAACTGACAAGTTATAGTGCTGCCGAGATATTAACCTGAATTAGCATGCTAAATTACTAGCCCCGGCCCGGCAGGTGTCGTAATACCAGTTCCGGCCATGGGAGGCGGTATGCGGACGGGCAACGTTAGCACCAGCCAAACTGCAATACGCGAGTGAGTCGCGCTCGCGCCGGCTTGTGTGTGTGTGTGTGTGCACTTGAACCTGATGTCAGTCGTGTGGAAATACAGCCCACTACTACATTTCAGTTCAGGGAAGAGTTCAAAAAATGATTGGTCGACATTATGCATGAGGAATACATTTTGGTAAGTTGTAGCATACTGTATCTTTCAACAGAGTTCATGTTCTTTTTCCAACTAGTAGAGACGATCGGTTCACGTGCGCTAGGGATCTGTGGTGTAACATGTACAAGCGCCAAAACTGTATTTATTGTTTGAATTGCGTAATATAATTGACAGAATCTGAGAGCTTAACTAACCTGCTTGCTAAGTGTCAATTGCATGTGTCTCACGGTGAATTCACGGCGCTAGCTTGATCAACATCAGCGAATGCTGTCTGTCAAATTAATTCACTAACAATAAAAGTGTAATATGAACAAAACGAATACCATAAACTTCAAATAATTGCCCAAGCTTTTATTTTCCCATACCGTCGAAATGCACCAGCTTGTTTTTGAGATCTATGAGGCGGTCTTCATCATTTAGTGTTGAGATTCATAGTGTTTAGTTTAGTTCACTCTAGTGTTTAGTTCATTGAGTCTCTGATCTCTAAAAATCTCCAAATGTTCCACGTGAAACTGCGGTCTTCCGACCTTTTACTATCATGTCAAATGATTTGAATAACATGCGCGATGGTAGGAGCACAAGTCATTTTTTGGAGGTATACTGCCCCCATCTGTTATGGAATATGGAGTAGGATTTGATTTATTATGGTAGATGGCACCTTTAAAGTCGCAGTAAATATTTTACCGAGTAACACTGTTGTAAATCGAAATCAATACTCAAGCACTTTTGTGAATATTTGCTAAATGTCTATGTAGGAAGCCACTCTCTCAGAGTCACTGCTTACTCTTAGACTTCAGAATAAGTGTAAAGTATAAAGTGTCAGTGTGAAGACTGAGCTCTAAGTTATTTAAGAGCGCTGGATGAGGACACTCACTTTCCAACGAAGATATATTTGAGTTGATAAAACCATACAGACTTGATCATCAAGATCCAGTTCAAAAGTTTACATGGCGTAATGATTCAGAAATATTGGAGAAATAGCATAATGATGTAGAAATGGCTTAATGATGTAGAAATAGCGCAATGATGTAGAAATGGCATAATGATGTAGAAATTATGTAGAAATGGTGTAATGATGTAGAAATAGCGTAATGATGTAGAAATGACATAGAAATAGCGCAATGACGTAGAAATGGTGTAGAAATAGTGTGATGATGTAGAAATGGTGTAATGGCATAGAAATGGCGTAATGATGTAGAAATGGTGTAATGTCGTAGAAATGGTGTAATGTCGTAGAAATGGCGTAATGATGTAGAATGCCGTAATGATTCAGAAATATTGTAGAAATAGCATAATGATGTAGAAATTATGTAGAAATGGTGTAATGATGTAGAAATAGCGTAATGATGTAGAAATGACATAGAAATAGTGCAATGACGTAGAAATGGTGTAGAAATAGCGTAATGATGTAGAAATGGTGTAATGGCATAGAAATGGCGTAATGATGTAGAAATGGCGTAATGATGTAGAAATGGTGTAATGTCGTAGAAATGGTGTAATGTCGTAGAAATGGCGTAATGATGTAGAATGGCGTAATGATTCAGAAATATTGTAGAAATAGCATAATGATGTAGAAATGGCTTAATGACGTAGAAATAGCGCAATGATGTAAAAATGGTGTAGAAATAGCGTACTGACGTAGAAATGGCGTAATGATGTAGAAATGGTGTAATGGCATAGAAGTGGTGTAGAAATGGTGTAATGGCATAGAAATGGCGTAATGGTGTAGAAATTGTGTAATGGCATAGAATGGCGTAATGATGTAGAAATAGTGTAGAAATAGCACAATG
This sequence comes from Pimephales promelas, assembly GCF_016745375.1. The sequence continues at coordinate 110,843 of NW_024122004.1, read as the reverse complement.
ATGTAGAAATGGCATAATAATGTAGAAATTATGTAGAAATGGTGTAATAATGTAGAAATGACGTAGAAATGGTGTAGAAATAGCGTAATGATGTAGAAATGGTGTAATGGCATAGAAATGGCGTAATGATGTAGAAATGGCGTAATGATGTAGAAATGGTGTAGAAATGGTGTAATGTCGTAGAAATGGCGTAATGATGTAGAATGCCGTAATGATTCAGAAATATTGTAGAAATAGCATAATGACGTAGAAATGGTGTAGAAATAGCGTAATGATGTAGAAATGGTGTAATGGCATAGAAATGGCGTAATGATGTAGAAATGGTGTAATGGCATAGAAGTGGTGTAGAAATGGTGTAATGGCATAGAAATGGCGTAATGGTGTAGAAATTGTGTAATGGCATAGAATGGCGTAATGATGTAGAAATAGTGTAGAAATAGCACAATGATGTAGAAATGGCATAATGATGTAGAAATTATGTAGAAATGGTGTAATAATGTAGAAATGACGTAGAAATAGCGTAATGACGTAGAAATGGTGTAGAAATAGCGTAATGATGTAGAAATGGTGTAATGGCATAGAAATAGCGTAATGATGTAGAAATGGTGTAGAAATAGCGTAATGATGTAGAAATGGCGTAATGATGTAGAAATGGCGTAATGATTCAGAAATATTGTAGAAATAGCATAATGATGTAGAAATGGCTTAATGACGTAGAAATAGCGTAATGATATAGAAATGGCGTAATGATGTAGAAATGGTGTAGAAATAGCGTAATGATGTAGAAATGGTGTAATTTTGTAGAAATGGTGTAATGTCATAGAAATGGCGTAATGATGTAGAATGGCGTAATGATTCAGAAATATTGTAGAAATAGCATAATGATGTAGAAATGGTGTAGAAATAGCGTAATGATGTAGAAATGGTGTAATTTTGTAGAAATGGTGTAATGTCATAGAAATGGTGTAATGATGTAGAAATGGCGTAATGATTCAGAAATATTGTAGAAATAGCATAATGATGTAGAAATGGCATAATGATGTAGAAATTATGTAGAAATGGTGTAATGACGTAGAAATAGCGTAATGATGTAGAAATGGTGTAGAAATAGCGTACTGATGTAGAAATGGCATAATGATGTAGAAATGGTGTAATGGCATAGAAATGGTGTAGAAATGGTGTAATGGTGTAGAAATAGCGCAGTGATGTAGAAATGGTGTACGGATGTAGAAATTGTTTAATGATGTTAAATGGCGTATAAATAGCTTAATGACATAGAAGTAGTGTAGAAATAGCGCAATGACGTAGAAATAGCGTAATGACGTGCTGATCGAGCTGTAGTTCCTGTTAAATAAAGTGTTGTATAAATGAGTGTCTCGTCGTCCTATAATCCTCCTTTCCCTCAGCAGATTCTCATCCACAGAGTTCTACCGTGTGATCAATATAAGCAGCGGCACCGCGGCTCATACGCTCATGTCTCCAAATGATGACCAGAAATGCATAAATATGAAGTCAGTAGGATATGAAGTATGGACCAATATGAAATATGAAGTCAGGACCAATGTAGGAGAATAGTTGTTATGCGCAGACATCGGGCAACTGTATATTAGTGCATGTCAAAAGATATATTCAGATTTGAAGCTTGTGACATAAACGCGTAGATTAACCCGGTCACATGATCAGTGTTCATGTAAACACTGCGCCCAGACTCATCAATCGGGATGAATTCAGTCCGAACGAAACGAAAGTTGTACATGTAAACGTAGCCAGTGTGGGACTAAATCTGATGCATGTTCTTGAATAACTGGGCATATATTTTTCCTCTGCCAATGAAAACGGTGTGTGTGTGTGTGTGTGTGTGCAGCTGTAAGACGAAGCTGTATGCTGAAGATCTCCCCAACACCAGCATCATCATCCCCTTCCACAACGAGGGCTGGTCGTCTCTGCTCCGCACCGTCCACAGTGTCCTGAACCGCTCGCCGCCGCAGCTGCTCGCCGAGATCGTGCTCGTCGACGACTTCAGCGACAAGGGTACAGCAGCTCGTCGGCCTAGCACACTGACGTCTAACAGCGTCAGACACATAATTATAATGCCTGAGCTGAGCTGTGAACGTCTCCTGTAACCCAGGCAACATGTTTTCGTTTGGAAACGCATCTTTCTTGCTCCGCTTTGTCCTTCCGTTCACACTGAGACGCAGTTTTCACTCTTCAGTGGATAAATTTGTAATCGCTGTTTTCGTGTTGTAGTGTGGACTGTGGAAACTGAGGTATGATGTAAGTTTAGTCATGTGACACGTGTTGTACCAATATATTTTCATGTTTATAGTGGCACTTTCACACAGTTGCTGAAACATGTTCCTTCACACACTCTTCATATCACAGTCCTGCACACATGACCGAATACACTCGCATCTGCTGCGGTGAAACATCAGATCAGGTTTAGCGTTTCAGACAAACGTATGATGATGATCGAGAGCGACCTGACGCTCAGTGAATGCTAGGATATTGCTAAATAAAGTGATCCTGCCAGAAGAATTGTGCGATAACTTCCGTCTGTATCGTCTCAGAGCTTCTGAGGGTTATCGTGAGCGCAGTACAGGGGGATTCAGCGTTTTCCATTAGTTTGAAACGGCTAGCGTAAACGGCGTGTTCAAGCGCACCCGGATTACAGACGTAGCCTGCGCCGGTGTGTTTTATATGCGTGACAGATGTTAAGCCAGATGATCCTGTCCTGCAGCGCGTCACATGTTCATGTTCATAAGCTCCGGATTGGCCGTAATCTCCCCACTATAGATCTGAGGATTGCTGCATGTTTTAATCAAATATAAATATGTCTAATTTCAGCTCAGTATTAGTGTTTCGTCTCACTCGTCCACAGTGGTCCTGTCCGGGTGATGATGCGTTCAGTTTCCCGTCACTCACGCAGGACCGGCCCAGATTACAGATCGCTGAAACACTGGCCGCAGTTCATCAAGCTTTAACATGTCAATACAAGGTCAAACATTTGACAAACAACATGTTTCAAATGAGCGTTTCATCATCAGGCTTCCGCCATAGAATAAAACATTTTAAAGATCATTACGACTTTTTATCTCACAATTGCGAGTTTACATCGAGTTTCTGACTTTATAACACACAATTCTGACTTTATAACACACAATTCTGACTTTATAACACACAATACTGACTTTATAACACACAATACTGACTTTATAACACAATTCTGACTTTATATCTCACAATTCTGACTTTATAACACACAATACTGACTTTATAACACAATTCTGACTTTATATCTCACAATTCTGACTTTATAACACACAATTCTGACTTTATAACACACAATACTGACTTTATAACACAATTCTGACTTTATAACACACAATACTGACTTTATAACACAATTCTGACTTTATAACTCACAATTCTGACTTTATAACACACAATTCTGACTTTATAACACACAATACTGACTTTATAACACACAATACTGACTTTATAACACAATTCTGACTTTATATCTCACAATTCTGACTTTATAACACACAATACTGACTTTATAACACAATTCTGACTTTATATCTCACAATTCTGACTTTATAACACACAATTCTGACTTTATAACACACAATTCTGACTTTATAACACACAATACTGACTTTATAACACAATTCTGACTTTATAACACACAATACTGACTTTATAACACAATTCTGACTTTATAACTCACAATTCTGACTTTATAACACACAATTCTGACTTTATAACACACAATACTGACTTTATAACACAATTCTGACTTTATAACACAATTCTGACTTTATAACACACAATACTGACTTTATAACACAATTCTGACTTTAATACACAATTCTGACTTTATAACACACAGTTCTGACTATAACACACAATTCTAAGATAAAAAGTCACAATTACCTTTTTAATGCTTTTTATTCTGTGGCAGAAACAAGCTTCCATTAAGATGTGACGAGCAGCATTACAAGTGAAATCTAAAGTACGTTTATTTGTCCCACTTTACATGAAGTGTCTTTGAACTAACATTTAAATGAATGGTTTGATTCAATGCCCTTTTTGTGTGCATACAGTCAAACAAAACATTATTCAGACACCAGATATCATATTTGATATGTTTAGGACACTATAGTTAATTAATGTAAGCGAGGAGAGCAGAATAAAGTAAACTGTGACGTATTACACCCAAATATTCTTCATACAGCGACTACAGTGATGACTCCTCCACTGAGCTGATGATGTTCTGCTGAAGTGTGTTTTCTGTAATTACACACACACACTGAACAACATGAAGCATTGCTTGGTCACTGGTTGAGCTAAACTGGTATTATCTAATTGTGGAGTTAAATTGAACAGATATTCAACATAATTCATGTGTGAGTCCAACAGAAGGACGGACAAAACCAGTCAAATATCCACTGAGTTCTGCTCATGTTTATCACCATTAGCTGAACTATAGCGAATAAACTGATGATCTGAGAAGTGTTGAAGGAGTCTGAATAATGTTGGTTTGACTGTACATGCTTTTATACTTAATAATACCTGCATGTAATTATAGCTGTAATTAATTTCTGTAAATCTATAATTACACCTCAAACCTTCGCGTAACTACAGACCTGTTTTACACCTCAATAGCAGCACAAGTGATACGCATTACATCAACACAATCAGCGCACTGAAACGGACCGTTCTCATTTTAATGCAAGTGCATGTTGGGTCAGGGAAGAGGAGAGGACTCAAGCACACGATAACCCTCACAGAAGCTCTGAGACGATACATACGAAACTATAAATAATAACGTTATTGCACAATTCTTCTGGCAGGATCATTTTATTTAGCAATATCCTAGCATTCACTGAGCGTCAGGTCGCTCTCGATCATCATTATATGTTTGTCTGAAACTTAAAACTGCGTCTCAGTGTGAAAGGAAGGACAAAACGGAGCCAGAAAGATGCGTTTCCAAACGAAAATAACTTAGTGTGGACACATTTTTTTTTGGACACAAATGAATACTTTTATTCAGCAAGGATGCATTACATTGATCAAAAGTGACATTAAAGATGTTCATAATGTTCTACTTCAGATAAATGCTGTTCTTTTGAACTTTCTTGAAACAATGTGTTGGATACTGTAGTGTTTTATTGAGGAAGGCTAAACCTGTGCCGGTTCTGTGTTGGCCCAGAGCACCTGAAGGCCCCGCTGGAGGAGTACATGGTGCGCCTGCCGAAGGTGCGGATCCTGCGGACCAAGAAGCGCGAGGGTCTGATCCGGACGAGGCTCCTGGGAGCTGAGGCCGCCATCGGGGACGTCATCACCTTCCTGGACTCCCACTGCGAGGCCAACGTCAACTGGCTACCTCCCTTACTGGGTAACTCCCTTACTGGGTAAACTAACCTCCCTTACTGGGTAAACTAACCTCCGTACTGGGTAACTAACCTTCCTTACTGGGTAATTAACCTCCGTTACTGGGTAATCTAACCTCTGTTACTGGGTAACAAACCTCCCTTACTGGGTAACTAAACTCTGTTAAAATTCTAAACCCTAAAATTCAGGGCAAAAATGACCCTTTATGAGTTTTTGTCTTGTATAGTTAAGAAACTGAAAAGGGGTCTCTAGCTTTCGTCTTAAATGAGGCTCTATCTGAATTGGCGATGGTTCCTAAACACATACGATAGGATTCTTAAGTTAGGATGTTTCTGAACCCTGACAGTGGATTATGGTTGTGTTTGCCCCTTCAGATCGCATCGCTCAGAACCGGAAGACCATCGTGTGTCCGATGATCGATGTGATCGACCACGATAACTTCGGTTACGAGACGCAGGCGGGCGACGCCATGCGAGGGGCTTTCGACTGGGAGATGTACTACAAGCGCATCCCTATCCCCCCCCAGCTGGAGAAGGCTGACCCCAGCGACCCTTTCGAGTGAGTGCCCTTTCTCTTTTACGTGTAACATCTCAGTGGATCGATCGCCTCCATACTCTTTGAATGGGTGAAAGTACATGCAGTCGATTGTGATTGTGGACTTTAGATGGTCAGTATTTACTAGGGTTGTTGATTTAACATGGTAATTTGATTAATTAGTTGTGTAAAAAAATAACGCATTTCATTTCAACATTTTGGCCGATTAAGGATAATTTTTTATACTTCTCCTCTTCCTGTCAGGTCTCCGGTGATGGCGGGCGGGCTCTTCGCTGTGGACAGGAAGTGGTTCTGGGAGCTGGGAGGATATGACACGGGTCTGGAGATCTGGGGAGGAGAGCAGTACGAGATCTCGTTCAAGGTAATCGCTGTGGCCTGCTCTAATGGGCTTTTCAGTTTGGACACATGGTGACGTTTGTTTGTGGGCGGAGCTTAGGTGGAGGCAGCGCGACGACTCTGGCCGCTTCACTAGCGTTAGCAAGTTTTGTTTAACAAGTTTTTTTTTAACAATGACTGAAGAAAATTTGATCTTAATATGTTAATTTTAATAATAGTGACTGATTCTATTAGTTTTATTCATTATATGATATTAGTTATATTATTTTCTATTATGTTGTGTTTTATGACACTATTATATCATCTTGTGTCTGACTGAGTGTGTGTGTGTGTGTCTCCTGAGGTGTGGATGTGTGGTGGGCGAATGGAGGACATCCCCTGCTCTCGAGTGGGTCACATATACCGGAAGTACGTGCCTTATAAAGTTCCCGGAGGAGTGAGTCTCGCCAGGGTGAGTGTCCGATCAGCACTCATGCACTTCCCACAATGCATTTCACATTGACATCATGATGTTCTGATGTGAGATCAGATTTACTACATCCACCTGTTCACTGTCGCCCCGCTTCATGAGCAAAGATGTGAACATGCCCTTTTGATAGGAGAAAAAAAAGGCCAGGGAGAGTTCACCCAAAAATTAAAATTAGCCCATGATTTACTCTCCCTCAAGCCATCCTAGGTGTGTGTGATATTAAAGGGTTAGTTCACCCAAAAATTAAGTCATTAATTACTCACCCCCATGCTGTACCAACCCCGTAAGACCTTCGTTCGTCTTCGGAGCACAAATGAAGATATTTTTGATTAAATTTGAGAGCTGTATAACTACCACATTGGCTCCTAAGGGACTGCCTCTTGACGGCCCAGAAAGTCAATGAAGAAAATGTTTAAATATCCCAAGTGACTACCGTGGCTCAACTATATGTTTATCAAGCGACACGAATACTTTTTGTGCGAAAAAACAAACAAAAATAACGAGTTTATTCGACTATTTCTTTTCTTCCTTGTAGGCCAGAACGAGACTTCCTTAGATTTCCACGACGCATGCGCGAGAACTGAACTGAAGTAGTTGAAGGAGATCGCAATTCTCGCGCATGCGTCGTGGAAATCTATAAGGAAGTCTCGTTTCTCGTTTCTCGATCAGAATAGGCTCGGGAATCGCTAGGGTTCCTGCGATAGTCGGTGCTGACGGTGTTCAGAAGCAACACCGGTTACATCGCTTGCCCACCGCGGCACCGCACCCACCGCCGATTCGATATTTTTGATTTTGATAAAATCATTAGGTCAGTTAGAGAACAGACACTATTGAACTGAACGGGTCTGCTTAATAAACCGTGAGCTGAACGCGAGTCGCACAGATCAGCAGCAGGAGTCCGATCTCATTCATCAGAGCGATGACGGAGGAATATTTGCTGTCAAAGTGAAATATAAAAGTGCCTATTTAAGCGGATTTGTCATTGCACTGATTTGTAGTTGTGTCTTTCATTAAGAATAATAGGCTAATGAACACATTCAGGCAATCCGCCCTGAAGTGGCGCTGATTTGAAAGCGAAACTAAAATGCGTACGGACACACGTGTCATCGGGCAGAACAGAACAGAGCGAACGCTTGATAAACATATAGTTGAGCCACGGTAGTCACTTGGGATATTTAAACATTTTCTTCATTGACTTTCTGGGCCGTCAAGAGGCAGTCCTTTAGGAGCCAATGTGGTAGTTATACAGCTCTCAAATTTAATCAAAAATATCTTCATTTGTGTTCCGAAGACGAACGAAGGTCTTACGGGGTTGGTACAGCATGGGGGTGAGTAATTAATGACTTAATTTTCATTTTTGGGTGAACTAACCCTTTAAAAATGTCCTGACTCTTCCAAGCTTTATAACAGCAGTGAATGACTTTTATGATGGACTTCAAAACACAAATTGCCATTCACTCTCATTATAAAGTCAGGACATTTTTTTAATATAACTTTAATATACAGGGGTTGGACAATGAAGCTGAAACACCTGGTTTTACAACACAATCATTTGTTAGTATGGTGAGGGCCTCATTTTGCATCCAAATACAGCACCAATTCATCTTGGGAATGACAGATAGAAGTCCTTCACAGTGACCAGAGGGATTATGAGCCGTTCCTCTTCCAGAACAGTGTCCAGGTCACTATATGATGCTGGTGGACTCGCTCCTCCAAAACACCTCAATAATATTCAGATCAGGTGACTGTGCATGTTCAACGTCACTTTCATCTTCATCAAACCCTTCTGTCACAAGTCTTGCTGTGTGTGTTGGTGCATGATCATGCTGATACACGGTTTGAGCATCAGGTGCTCATGATCCTCCAGAAGGGTTTGGTAGTCCTCGGCAGTGTCGTGTCCATCAAACCCAATCAGGATTGTCATGATATTGGAGCTCAAACCATCACTGATCCACCCGTGCTTCACTCTGAAGATTGGCCGCCAGGCATATACTGTAGATGTGAAACCTCCAACATTGGCCCGTGTTTCAGTTTCATAGTCCAACCCCTGTATGGTTGTAGTCGTCTGAAAGAATAACGTCATGACATGAGGGTGAGTAAATCATGGGCTATTTCATAGGGCAGTATATTTTTAAATGTATAACTATCTGTTGATTATTTCGGTAGTCGAAGCAGTGTTCAGTGTCCTGTATGAGCGTCATCATGACTGGTGTGTGTGTGTGTGTGTGTGTGTTAGAACCTGAAGCGTGTGGCGGAGGTGTGGATGGACGAGTACGCCGAGTTCCTGTACCAGCGCCGGCCGGAGTACCGGCATCTCTCGGCTGGAGACGTGTCGGCGCAGAAGGAGCTGAGGAACCGGCTGGACTGCAGGAGCTTCCGCTGGTTCATGACGGAGGTGGCGTGGGATCTTCCCAAACACTACCCGCCGGTGGAGCCGCCCGCCGCCGCCTGGGGAGAGGTGCGGACGAGCGCTGTCTCTGGAGTCCACTCGACTGCATTACGATCAGAATAGGCTCGGGAATCGCTAGGGTTCCTGCGATAGTCGGTGCTGACGGTGTTCAGAAGCAACACCGGTTACATCGCTTGCCCACCGCGGCACCGCACCCACCGCCGATTCGATATTTTTGATTTTGATAAAATCATTAGTTCAGTTAGAGAACAGACACTATTGAACTGAACGGGTCTGCTTAATAAACCGTGAGCTGAACGCGAGTCGCACAGATCAGCAGCAGGAGTCCGATCTCATTCATCAGAGCGATGACGGAGGAATATTTGCTGTCAAAGTGAAATATAAAAGTGCCTATTTAAGCGGATTTGTCATTGCACTGATTTGTAGTTGTGTCTTTCATTAAGAATAATAGGCTAATGAACACATTCAGGCAATCCGCCCTGAAGTGGCGCTGATTTGAAAGCGAAACTAAAATGCGTACGGACACACGTGTCATCGGGCAGAACAGAACAGAGCGAACGCTTCAGTTCATTCCTCTGTTCTGCTCGCCCGCGGACGCGCTAATTCGGGGCGGATTGCTTGAATAGTGAGTTGTTATATGAAAAACACAACAACAAAACAGTGTTGCCCCGCCTTTACATTAGCGATTTAACCCCCCGCCGGTATTACCGGTGCTGTCACACGTCGAATTACCCGGTGGGAAAATATCACTTCCCTCATCCCTAGGCAGGAATAAAAAATCTTCATCCCACTCCAGAACTGGATGGGACGGAGGCGTATTGCATTCACTTGAAGAAAAAAAATCTACTCTGTTTTTCTGAATTAACGAGTTAATTTTTCATGAGAAAATTTTTTTTTGCTCTGTTTTTCTGAATTAACGAGTTAATTCAGAAAAACAGAGCAAAAAAAAATCCATGAAAAATGAACTCGTTAATTCAGAAAAATAGAGCAAAAAAAATCCATAAAAAATTAACTCGTTAATTCAGAAAAATAGAGCAAAAAAAATTCCATGAAAAATGAACTCGTTAATTCAGAAAAATAGAGCAAAAAAAAAAATTCCATGAAAAATGAACTTGTTAATTCAGAAAAATAGAGCAAAAAAAATCCATAAAAAATTAACTCGTTAATTCAGAAAAATAGAGCAAAAAAAATCCATGAAATATTAACTCGTTAATTCAGAAAAACAGAGCAAAATATTTTTTTCTCATGAAAAATTAACTCATTAATTCCTATATAATAATGCACGGACATTTTTAGAAAGGATTTGAAGACTTATTTATTTCATCAAGCTTTTGGCATTTGAGTAGGTCCGAGAACTGTGAGCGATTTGTGGGTTGATAATCTGGGTGTCATGTCTTGATGTAATTTTATATCTCTGTGTATTATTTATTGCCTGTGGACAGCACTTTGGTCCATTTTAATGGTTTTGAAAGTGCTTTTATAAATAAAGTTGAGTTGAGTTGAGTTCATTCAGAAAAACACAGCAAAAAAAAAATTTCCATGAAAAATTTACTTGTTAATTCAAAAAAACAGAGCAAAAACTTTTTTTCTCATGAAAAATGAACTCATTAATTCAGAAAAACAGAGCAATTTTTTTCTCATGAAAAATGAACTCGTTAATTCAGAAAAACAGAGTAGATTTTGTTTTTTCTTCAAGTGAATGCAATACGCCTCCGTAGATTGGGACATTCTGATCAACAAATCTGTTTTATAACAGTAAACACACATAGTCTCGATGTTATATTGTGTCATGTTTATCAAAATAAAACTGATAAAAAAGTAGACCCCACTTCCTTGATAGTATAGACTTATGTTGAGGTTTATTCTTGTAGAAACAGACAAGCCAAACATGTAAACTCTGTCAGTATTTACTCTCCCTCATGTTGTTCAACCCCGTTGACTTTTGTTCATCTTCAGGACACAAAGTAAGATATTTGTGATTTTAAATCTTAGTGTCTCACTCCTCCATGGGCTTCTAAGGGATGCGCAGCACTTCTGGGTTGTACGTCACACGTTGGCTCACTATTAGGGTTGCCAACTTTCTGATTTGGAAATAAGGAATAAGGGAATAAGTAGACTCCCAATCACTAATGCGAACAAACCACCAGGAGTCCAATCACTCTCTGGGCCTATTTTACCCGTCTGAAGAGCAAGTATCAAACGCGAAATGCAAGTAACTTTGTGGACGGATCTAAAATGTGTTAATATGAAGTCGCTACATTACTCATAGTGTACAAAGTCAATTTTGCTGGGTGCACACTTTTACTTCAATAATAATCTGCCAATCTTCTTTAAAATGACCAAACTTAAGTCTGCGCTCCCGATCGTCACATGCCGGGTGTTGTTGTCCACTGTAGTGTGGAGAAGTGCGGACAAACCACCTCGAGTCCTCAGGCTCACCTTTAGCACACCGAGCCCAATATTCTTGTGTGTGTGTGTTTTCCGTTTCCGTCATTCTGTGGCTCTGAATTGTTCTCGAAATGCTTGCGACGGATGCGAAAAACACAGAAAATCGTGCCGATACCAAAAATGTTATGCCGAACGGAAGTTTTGGAAGCATTGTTTAAACTTGATTGACACAACTTAAAGTCGTATTTATTTTGCAGACTGATCTCATGAAGTAGCGTGTGTATGACACGCCAATTCGTATTTCCATTTTTTGTGTGCTATCAAGACGCATAATCGCTTTTCAGCGTGTTTATGAACGCCGTTGAGTTAACGTTATATAAATATATGACTTACCTCAACCCCGTCCCTAAACTAACCGTCACTGGGGTTAATGGCATTTATGACTGGAGATCTGACGGCGTGTACAGAATGACGTGAGTGTTAATGGCGTAGACATACACGCATACACGCAGATAGCTCAAAATGCGTAGAGATAACACGCCACTTGACTCGAAAGTGGCGTGTATGTTTACGCAAAAGTCATGATGTCATGTTGTTATTTTGTGTGTGTGTTGCAGCTGCGTAACGTGGACTCCGGCCTGTGCATGGAGAGCAAGCACTTTTCCTCGGGATCCCCGATCCGCCTGGAGCCGTGCCTGAGGGAGCGCGGCGAGCTGAGCTGGAGATACGGGCAGGTGAGCGTCGCCACACCAGTATCACGTGTCGAGGAGGGCTTTCATGTGAATAAGAGTGTGTGTGTGTGGCTGTTCTGCAGGTGTTCACGTTCGGGTGGAGGGAAGATATTCGCGTTGGAGACCCGCTACACACTAAGAAGGTGTGCTTCGACGCCGTGTCCCACAACAGCCCCGTCACTCTCTACGACTGCCACGGGATGAAGGGCAACCAGCTGTGGGCCTACAGGAAGGTACTTTTGACAACACTAGTTAAAGGATTAGTTGACTTTTGAAAAAACTTTTGCTGATAATTTACTCACCCCCGTGTCATCCAAGATGTCCACGTCTTTCTTTCTTCAGTCGAAAAGAAATTAAGGTTTTTGATGAAAACATTCCAGGATTTTCTCCATATAATGGACTTCAATGGGGACCAAACGGTTCAAGGTCCAAAAGACAGTTTCAGTGCAAACTGTTCAAATGTCTTTAAACGACAGCAGACGATGAATAAGGGTCTTATCATGCGAAACGATCGCTTATTTCAAAGCTTATTCCAAAAATGTAACTTTTCTAAGGACAAATGCTAGCCTTGCTCTATTCCGTGAGGCGCGTTTGTAACGTCACGTAATACGTAATTACGTTCAAAAGGTCACGGGCGACGTAGCCGGAACTACAGAGTCAAAATCGTCCGACATCGTTGTTTTACCTTTTAATTCCTTTTTTGTAAACGGCGTTTGAGTTGGTTTGCACGTTCAACCTATGCGTTCAACCTGTAAACACTCTGACTCTGTACTTCCGGCTACGTCGCCCGTGACCTTTTGAACGTAATTACGTATTACGTGACGTTACAAACGCGCCTCACAGAATGGAGAAAGGCTAGCATTTGTCCTTAGAAAAGTTACATTTTTGGAATAAGCTTTGAAATAAGCGATCGTTTCGCATGATAAGACCCTTATTCATCGTCTGGTGTCGTTTACAGACATTTGAAGCTGCACTGAAACTGTCTTTTGGACCTTGAACTGTTTGGTCCCCATTGAAGTCCATTATATGGAGAAAATCCTGGAATGTTTTCCTCAAAAACCTAAATTTCTTTTCAACTGAGGAAAGAAAGACATGGACATCTTGGATGACACGGGGGTGAGTAAATTATCAGCAAAAGTGTTTTCAAAAGTCAACTAATCCTTTAAGGAGGAAGGTTCTGTGAGCAAATGATAAAGTGTGTGTGTGTGTGTGTGTGTGTGTGTGTGTGTGTGTGTGTGTGCAGGATAAGAGCATCTACCACCCCGTCAGTAACAGCTGTGTGGACTGTAGCGCCGGACAGAAGCGCATCTTCATGAACTCCTGCGACCCCTCGTCTCTCAGTCAGCAGTGGCTCTTCGGGAACACCAACGCCAGCGTGCTGGACTCCTTCAACCGCGGCCAGTGACGCAGTCTCGCGGACACGCCTCTCGTGCCTTTACTGAACTCGTGTGCGTCTGATCGTCTGCGGACGCTGGAACCGTCTTCATCTCAGTGCTAACCTCCACTCCTGCTGCTAATGCTAACGTTGAGGAGAGAACGGGCTGTGTTTGAGTGTTTGCAAGGCCGCGCGTTAGTGATGTTAGTGATGACTGAGCCGTTCAACAACCCGGTATAAAGTCAACGCCGCAGGAATTTATTTCTTATTTAAAGAGTGCGTTAGTAATATTAGCCTATCGGCGGGTCACAACGTGCGCACACTCTGCTTATTATTACACACAGCTTTAACCTCGCGCATTAGCAGATCCGTTTCCTCGCTAGAGAAGCGTTCAGTTTTTCCGCTTGCTAATTCCTCCGTGTAAATAGCGAATCCGCCAAGCGAGCGCAACTGGCTATAAACCGAATGGGAGACGAGACTCTGATTGGTTTATTGAACGTTACGCCCAAAACACACCCATGATTCATTAAGAGAATTGGCACCACACTTTTAGACCACTTTTAAACCATTTGTCCTGCCGCTAAACTAGCAGAAGTGGACTCGGACGCACACTTGCACCGTGAGCTCAGATCTGTAAAACAGGGCCCAGAAGCTTAGATGTGCTTTGGGTTTATAAGGAAAGGTTGTAAGTCTCGCACCGACAGCGATGATGTCACTGCGTGTGGAGTTGTAGGGATGCACCATATATCGGCATCGGCCCACCGCTGGTCATGTGACCGTTATCGGTCAGATAAGAGGATTAGCTCGATATATTAAAGGTGAACTCCGGCACTAAATGAACCTTTGGTCTATTTATACGTTGTTATCTAGTCAAGCGTTCTCTGAGATCTGTTTTCATGATAATCGAATGTAAAGAGTTTTATCTCTAAAAACTGTTTAGCGTATAATGCTAGTAATGGGGGCATTGAGTAAGTAAAAAGAAATCGCTGGTTTATACCACTAACAAGGCTCAAAATAGCCCCACACTAACACAGTAACATAATGAGGGTCCATACATACAAAACCAAGCATTGAAAAACAGTCACGATAAGTTCATACAGTTCAGATCACTCATGGTTCGACTTATCGAGACTGTTTTTTAAGATGGCTCCTGTCTGTATACGCGAAGTGAACTGTCTTCATAAAGTATCTTCTTATTAAACGGTCTGTACACTTACAAAGTTCTCAATGCTTCGTTTTGTATGTATGGAGCCTGGAGTGTTACTGCGTTAGTGTGGGGCTATTTTGAGTCTTGTTAGTGGTATAAACTAGCGATTTCTTTTTACTTACTCAATGCCCCCATTACTAGCATTATACGCTAAACAGTTTTTAGAGATAAAACTCTTTACATTTGATTATCATGAAAACAGATCACAGAGAACGGTTGACTAGGTACCAATGTTTTATTAGACCAAAGGTTCATTTAGCGCCGGAGTTCTCCTTTAACGAATGAACCTTAATGTAAAGTGATACCGAAAAGTTGATATGGAGATTTAGATTTATCGTCGATATATCGGTTATCGGTTCAGATGTCCATATCGGTGCATCCCTGCCGAGATGTGATCGGATCTGTGTATTCCTGACTCACACACACTCGCGCGCGCCGCCCTGCAAACACTGCTGTAATCCTTCAGGAGAGGCCAAGATGAATGTTCCCTTTATTAACCTGCCCGTTTATCCGGGTCGATCACAGAAATGTGTGTGGTTTATTATCCATCTTCTGTTTGTGTTTACATACTTTTTTTTTGGGACATATTTTATTAGAAAAACTTAAAGGTGTTTCGACCCTGTTAACTAGAATGATGAAAATTCAATGGCATACAGCCAAACAAAACATTATTCAGACACCAGATGTAACTTTTGATAGTGTTTCACTAGTGTGATCAAGACACTATAGTTCACTAATGTAAGCGAGGAGAGCAAAATTAAGTAAACTTTGACGTATTACACCCAAATATTCTTCATACAGCGACTACAGTGATGACTCCTCCACTGAGCGGATGATGTTCTGCTGAAGTGTGTTTTCTGTAATTACACACTCACTGAACAACATGAAGCTTTGCTTGGTCACTGGTTGAGCTAAACTGGTATTATCTAATTGTTTCGTTAAATTGAACAGATATTCAACATAATTCATGTGTGAGTCCAACAGAAGGACGGACAAAACCAGTCAAATATCCACTGAGTTCTGCTCATGTTTATCACCATTAGCTGAACTATAGCGAATAAACTGATGATCTGAGAAGTGTTGAAGGAGTCTGAATAATGTTGGTTTGACTGTACATGTTTTCTGTTAGGGAAAGTCTAAGATATCCGGTCCTGTTCGTGTGATCATCAACAGTGTGGAATGACCCGCTACAGACACGGGTTCTGCATGATCGATCAGCGCTTCCAGCCCAAAGACGGCCTCATGTCCCAGCGTTCGGTTCCTGACGCACACAGATAAACTTGAACCCAGTCCATGTGCCTTCAAACCCAGACTGTGTCGTTGAATTATTTAACCTGTTTTCACCATTGAATATTTTTGCAGATTATCTCTCAAGCACTTTTAAATGTTCTCCTAAAGTTGATCTGTCCAGCACTTTCAGAGCCTATTTTCAAGGATTGACGGTTTTGTAACTAAAGGGTTTCCTAAAATGAGTGATTGCTCTGCTATTATTGTTTCTGGTGGACCACTGTGTCAAAAGCACATGCAAAAATGATCGGACTGAAATCTAATGCTGTACTTTTGAGCTGAATTATTTGAAGACCAGCTTTTGTTTGTTGAATCTGATGGTTTGGGGGGGAGATCTTGGGAATGCTGGTGTTTTTATACTGATGCATTAAAATGGTTCTGATGGCACATCATACATTATTATTATTACTGGAGTCATCTGTTCAGTTATGTTTATTTCATTTGTATCATGTTTTTCTTCTCTTTTAGTGCCAACATACTGTAAAAGTGTTGTGGTCTTATTCTGAATAGAGAATTATGAAGGCCACAACAGTTCAACAAACTTTTGTTGTCTTGAATTTTAAGGATGATATACAATATTTTATTACAGGATTGGTGAAATTATGATTTTGCATCACAGGACTATATTACACATGATGAATATTATAATTTCAAATAACCTACACTGTTTGACCGCGAATAAAGCACTTTTTGAGTGTTTTTCTTCCGCCGATGTCAATAACAAAAGATGGAAAACGCATTCTCCTCCCCTTTAAAAGTTGGTAACCCATTTATTTGCTTTATCGACGTACATCTCGATGACGATAGCGCTTTTTAGGATAACTCAAACAACAACGTATCCTTAACGCGTCAAGATAGGCTATTCGAAAGAAAAAGTCGTTTAATTTCATACTAAGACATTCGGTTTTAGTCACTGAAGTTCCATGAAAGAGTCTAAAGTGTGTGTGAGTGAGTCATTTGAAGTGCAGCACTAAGCACTGGCACTGAGGCGTTACTTCATGACATCAATGGCAGCGATCAGGAAGTTAAGTTTGATCGACAGGCGCTTTAGCCAATCGGAATCAAAGACACGAGCTTGGCGGCCCGCCTTCGTCGGAAACCAACCAATGGGCGTTCAAAGCCACAGCTTCCGGTTTCTCTCAGGACATGTTTCATTGTACGGCGTACATTGTTGAGATGAGCTCGACTGTTGCTCGGTAGTTCGGCGCGCGTCAGATCCGCAGTTTCCGCGCACTCACGTTCGGTTCTGCTCGCGGGACCGAGTCCGGTGATCCAGTGAAGCCGCGGGATCTTTAGCGGCCCGGGTCCGCAGTGTTGCTGAGATTCTCCGTCCGTTGCTCCGTTGGTTCGCAGCGCGTCGAGCTCGCTAAGCTGCGTTGACGTCGAGTCGTTTCTGCCCGGTATGAACGGGTTCAGCACGGAGGAGGACAGCCACGACGGGCCGCCCGCGCCGCCGTTCTTCGGGCAGAGCTGCTGTCTGATCGAGGACGGGGAGCGGTGCGGGCGTCCGGCGGGCAACGCGTCCTTCAGCAAGCGCATCCAGAAGAGCATCTCGCAGAGGAAACTCAAGCTGGACATCGACAAGAGCGTAAGCCGCTTCTCTCAATTGTCATTTCTGTGGAATTATCGATATAGATTCATTATGATGTATAGCACTTCATTTTATCGCCCTGTTCTCCATGTAAGTTACAGTACCGGTAAAAAGTTTGGAAACTAACGTTACTATTTGGTATGTTTTTAAAAGAGTCTCTTCTGCTCACGAAGGCTGCATTCATTTGATCAAAGATACAGTAAAAACAGTGAAGTGTTATTATTATTATGTATAATAATCAGCTGTTTTCTATGTGAATATATAGTAAAGTGTGATTTAATCCTGTGATCAAAGCTGATGTTTAGCATCATTACTCCAGTGTTCAGTCAGTGTCACATGATCCTTCAGAAATTACTCTAATATGAGGATCTGATGCTGATTGGATGATGTGTTTGTCCTGTCAGTGTTCACTTCCAGGCGTCTTCATGTAAACATAATATAGTTTTCTCTAAACTGTGTCACTGACAGTCATGTCATTAAATGTCATTGGTAATATGTGCTTGAGTCCAGTTTCCTGCATATTAAAGACACCTAATCCTTGTTTTCTGTGTAGGTTCGGCATTTGTACATCTGTGACTT
Source organism: Pimephales promelas (assembly GCF_016745375.1). The sequence continues at coordinate 92,518 of NW_024122004.1, read as the reverse complement.
CCACAAGAACTTCATCCAGAGCGTTCGCAACAAACGCAAGAGGAAGACCAGCGACGACGGCGGAGAGTCACCTGATCACGATGTCGAAGTCCCCGAGGTAATATATCAGTGTTTCTTCCAGGAACGAACACGTCTCAATATTCCTCATTATAATAATTAATACGCAGAATAAAGGGGCGGGGCCTGGTTGAGTTAGTTAGTAGTGTGTTAAACTGGTGGTTATGGAAAGGGGAGGGACATTTCCCAAACATACTCAAAGCACTTGACCAATCACAACACACTGATCCAGCCGACCAATCAGAGCACAGTGTGCTTTTCAGAAGGAGGGGCTTCATAGAGACAGGAAGTAAACAGAGCGTTACTGACAGACTGGGAAAAGTGGAGCCGCAACAATGGAGAATATGAGGAGAATAATCAACATTCAAGCAGGAAAACCTGTTCTAGTAGAGCCAGAAACAACACCAAGACTTGGTAAAAGGGCACACTATGGCCTCTTTAAAATCTTCTCTCCTTTCAGGGCTATTTAATATGTTTATTAAAGTAAAGACTGAGAAAAGCACAGCGGGTCAGTAGTGTTGGGACGGTCAGACGTCTAGCCGCACACATTGCAAACGTCTCAACTCGAGGTTCCTTGCGCAAAGTTTGGATTTTTACACAGATATTGGTGGGTTTATTAGTTAAATCGGTTGACTTTAGCAATCTTTTTGCATTATGCCAACAATGACACTTCAAAAACAGGGAAAAAGCTCTTCTTGTGTAATTTTGCCCAAGTTTGCATCATATCTTACTATCCTTTTAGATTCTGGTTCTTAACAAACGTTTACTTTTGGTATCCTCATTTTAAAGGCCCTGTATGGTTCAATCCTGGAGATATGGAGATCTTAATGTGGGTCCATGGGTAAATTCGTAAATTATAAACACATTTTCAGGGGTCACAGACCAAATGTGGGTCAACTTTAGTGATGTCAAAAGTACCAAATTTGGTACCAAGTCGATACTGAAATTTAGAAATGTGAGACTGAGCTGTTGAGCGGCATCATTAACGCCTATGATTGGCCGTTGCTCACGCGCTCATTGGATACGTCTGTGATTGGCTGCAATGATCAGCGCTTCAAAAACATGTTTATACAGTATGTCACAAAAGTGAGAGAACACCCTAAGTTTTAATAGATGTACGTCGTTTAACCACGCAAAGCCACGTGATCATGTTCATGTTTTTGTCTGCTTCACAGGACCATACAAATATATGTATCTTGTATTAGAGCAGTTCAAATTTGTGTTTTTGAGTATGATGTCTCTCATATGATGTTCAACATGACAAAGAACTCTCAGGATTTGAGAATTACCATTGATGTACTTTTGACAACACTAGGTCACCTTGCTCAGCTGCAATATATGGAGCTTTAAAAAAAAGAGTATTTATGGCACTCAGACAGGTATAATATATGAAATTGAGCAAATAGAAAACTAGTGTGAACATTATTTGTTGTTCAGATATTCCTCTTCAAATTCAAAAAGTATTTTTTGTTGAATTTGACCCATTTTCATTGATCGAAAAACCCAAATGTTGGTAACTTCTTAAACTGCTGATAGTTATTGTTTCAAGTAGAAGAACACTGAATTTGGAAATGCATCTCCAATGATTTTCTGAGTGCCGAAGACAACACGTTTATTGAGGTTTATTTCAACAAGGGTTAAAATGTTAAAAAAAATTTAAGATTCTTGTTCCTATGAAACTTTTATTTTGTGATCTTCATTTTAAGATATGACCCTACATGGTGCAATCTCATATATATATATATATATATATATATATATAGCGATGTCAGTGTGTTAACATAGTTATGATACTGTGTATTTGAAACGGACTTCAGAAACTGTTAAAACAAACAAAATCCTTTCTTTAAATTCCCCTGAAACTGATTCAAATATAGATTATTATAAAGACACTTTTTAGGTCAAGTTAATGTGCGTGAACTTGAGCATTTCCGTGTATTTTTGGCACTCGGAGAGCTTTAAAAGTATACAAAGTGACTCGCATTTGGGTTTTGGCACATGAAAATTTGTACAGTTTACTCATGGAGCCGCATTAACATCTCTGTCTCTGGGACTAAACCATCGAGGGCCTTTAAAATGAAGATAGTAAAGTGAATAACCAAAATCTAAAAGGATTTTAAGATAACTATTACTTGAGTTACAGGCATGCAAACTCTGGGAAAATAACAAGTGCTTTTCACCATTTTTGAACAGTCAACGTTGGCATATAATGAAACAAAGATGGCGAAAGTCAACAGATTTCACTTATAAAACTACTAATCTCTGTGTAAAAATATAATAATGATTCTGTCATCTTTCTAATGTCAGTTTTGACCCTCCTCTACCAAACGGTGGATTACTCCGTAATCAGACACTCATGACGGGGGCTGTCTAGGGGTTATGTTGAGTGGCCTGATGCGTTACGTGGTATCATCGGCATTTATTTATTACTATATAAACAAGTGTTACACACGCTGTTGTCAGCAGGCACGGAAACGAGTACACGTTCAGTAATGAAACCAAAACTAAACAGCGTTAAAACGAAGTGGAGGAAACAGAAGAGAATATCAAAATAAGGATCCACTTAACAACATTAACCGGACAATAAGCTCGTCAGGAAATCTTTATATGCATAACCGTTAGTTCCGGTCCTCAAATCCCACTTTACCAGAGGCTTTCTGCCGATATGTCACCAGTATCGTTGTTCTTGGCAGACGGTCAACGTGGCACATTAATGCTGAACCTGATAGAGACCAATGGCATTGATTCACTGCTACTGGGCGGTTAAAATGGTTTCCTCTCCACAGATGTATTCTGGGTCATTAGCCATGTAATTATTGTTATTGCTGACGCACAGACGCTTTCATTACGAAACTAACATTTATTTACAAATCCAGGTCTGCTTTATATTTTCGAAGGCTAGGCTTAAAATACATTCACATTAAGGCTAATTCAGACGCATTCGTCGGGTTTTATCCCGTTGGCCGACTCGACAGGTTGAATCGGCGTTTGTCGTGCTGTGACGCGTACTGAAAATCCCATTCGTTTTCTGTACCCAACAAAAGCGTGGTGCAGCAGAGGCTGCTGGGATTGCTGCAGTGATGGTGTGTGTGACTGTACTGATGTGTGTGTGTGTGTGTTCTGGGTCAGGTGGATCTGTTCCAGCTGCAGGTCAACACACTGAGACGCTACAAGAGGCACTACAAGATCCAGACCAGACCTGGACTCAACAAAGCCCAGCTAGCAGAGGTACCGCCGAAAACTGAATATAATCAACTTCAAAAACGAACAAAAATCTTTTTTATATCACAAAAATTGCTGAAGCTTCAAGTTTGCTAACTCGGGTGTTAAAGGAGAACTCCGGCGCAAAATGAACCTTTGGTCTAATTACGCATTGTTACCTATTCAACCGTTATCTGAGATTTGTTTTCATGATTGCCGAATGTAAATAGTTTTATCTCTAAAAACAGTTTAGCCTATAACGCTAGTATAACGCTAGTATATGGGGCATAGAGTAATGACAAATAAAAATCGCTTGTTATTACCACTAACAAGGCTCAAAATAGCCCCACACTAACACGAGTAGGCTACATGTACATATTAAAGAGAAGTAAACGGTTCGTGTTTGTGTTTCTTCTGGAAACAACGGACCATATGAGATTCTGCACAGTTCAGCGCACTTGGATCGGCGCTCGTAGATCGACTGGTAGAGACTATTTTTCAAAGATGGCTTCTTCCTGTATTCGCGAAGTTGACTGTGTGTATAAAATATCTTCTTATTAAACTTAATGGACACTGACAAAGTTCTCAATGCTTCGGTTTGAATGTAGGGACCCTTATTATGCTGCCGTGTTAGTGTGGGGCTATTTTGAGCCTTGTTAGTGGTAATAACAAGCGATTTTTATTTGTCATTACTCTATGCCCTATTTACTAGCGTTATACTAGCGTTATAGGCTAAACTGTTTTTATAGATAAAACTATTTACATTCAGCAATCATGAAAACAAATCTCAGATAACGGTTGACTAGGTAACAATGTGTAATTAGACCAAAGGTTCATTTTGCGCCGGAGTTCTCCTTAAACTGTGTTTTTAAATGCTCACGGTAACAATACCTAACATGTTCGTGAGGTACTGTATTACTGCAAAATTATTCAACCCCCCATTGCAAATCAGGTTTATTGGCAACATTTACAGACTTTCAGCTGTTTGTACTGAACAAATCGAACAAAAGTAACTGAAATAGCTCAACACAACACGTTTCAAGCGGTTTCCACAAATACAACTGAAAATGCTGAAAAAATTATTCAACCCCTTGATGGCAATCATCTTTAGCACTTGGTAGAACACACATTTGCTGCAACCAGACAACAGCTTCTGTTCCTGAGGGATCTGAGCCCGTTCCTCATGAGCAATGGCCGGTTCAGGGATATTCGTGTGTTTGCTGCCGCCGCCTTCACATCCCTCCAGAGGTGTTGGAGTCAGGAGACTGTGCTGCCCCTGCATCTCCTGAAACTAAGCCTGGGTGGAGGACCGAGGACCGCTTGGGGTCGTTGTCCTGTGGAAGGTCCAGGTCCATGTTCCCTCCCAGCATCTCCTGGTCCTTCATCATCTCTCCTTCCTCACGCTGCAGGTCTGCAGAGCCGGAGGATATAGAGAGCCTAAGTCCCGCCCCTCCGCTTCCGGCTCATGGGACCTTATATCGGAAAAAATATGAATGGTAGTCAATGGCGAGAGACAACTTATCTTTTTATTCCATCTGAACTGTGCCCTCAATTACACATATGATGTTTGTCAATTTAAAAGATAATTCTGAAAGTCAAAAACGTCGCAGTTTGTCATAAAACAGAAGAGTAACATGTAGTTTTATGTGAAAATCGCTCTATGAACTACATCTCCCAGAAGCGAAACAACGAGTGAGATCCGCTGCTCGTGTGTGTGCAGTCTGGTATAAAACACTCAGGTATGACGGCGTAACGTTACGATTATAACGTAAGACTATAGAAACAATGACAGACATTAGCCTCAGTAAAGTTAGCTTTAGCTTCATTCATTGAGAGAAAATGTGCGCCTTTGGGGTTTGTAGTCTTTGTAATTACGTATTTTCACAGTCTTATACCTCAACGGTTTCACATCAAACTGCGACTTTCTTGACTTTAAAATGTATCTTTTAAATTGACAAACATCATATGTGTAATTCAGGGCACAATTCAAACCAGATCAAAATATTTGTTGTCTCTCGCCATTGACTACCATTCAATATATTTCCGAAATAAGGTCCCATGGTGGTCGACCGGAAAGGGAGGGACTTAGGCTCTCTATAGATCCGCCGCAGAGCATCTCTCCTCCCTGCGGCTGAACTGAAGACATGTTCTCGTCAGCTCATGCTTCATTCTTCCTTCCGCTGATCCAGAGGGACGAGGAGTTCATTTCATCGCTCAACAGAACAGGATCCCTAAACTTCTGTGGCTCATTTATGATTGAGTACGAGCTTTACTGTGCGGCTGAACATCTGTGGCCATCAGGTCTTCTGCAGTCACTCCAGGGTTTCTCTTCTCAGAGATCTGGTCCAGCCGTCGATGGCTTCCCCTTTCTGCCCCGAAACCACTGTTCCTGTAACTTTACACTAACGCTGCCTTCACACTGGCAGTTGAAATCAGCTCCGTAATACGCAATACGTTCCCAACGGACGTCGTACTACACAGTGAAAAGCGTCGGACGCGGGTAGAACAAAAATGGCGGAGAGATTAAAGTTTGATTCTGTCAGTTCTGTATGATCTCTCTGATGAGGGTTATGCTGCGTGAGGAAAGTTGCTCAGGACGTTGACATGTCAGGTCGGCTAAAAAATGTGATATAGTGGTCAATAGTTCAATGTCTACCTTCAATTTAATTGTATTAACTGCCCTTATAAACGTTAGAAAGTCATGAAAATAAAAAATTACATCACAAATTATCGTTATAAAATCAATATTTATTTTATTAAAAGTTAATAATTCAGGTTTGTTTATCAGTACCATAGCAACGCTCAACTTCCGCTGGAATTGTCGGATAGGAACCGTCCGTAGCTTTTCGCAAGAGTTCAAATTTTTGAACGCATGCGGATGACCAACGGACACGATTTTCTTCGCACCGCACTCGGTCGGACCCGTTTCGGACCCATTCGCATGCGGTCTGCGAATCTCCATAGGAAATGAATGACTTCCGGTCGTTTCGCAGCCGCATCGGAGCTGATTTCAACTGCCAGTGTGAAGGCGGCGTTACACTGTCTCTGGGGGCGTTTAGTGCCTTCGCTATCTTTTTATATCATGTTGGACCTTTCTTTTGACTTATTATTATATTTTTATATTTATTATATTTCAAACTTGCAGACAAACCTAGCCAGTTCAGATGGCTTCATGTGATTTCATGTGTTCTAGCTCAAGCACACCTGGTGCAGCTAATGAAGCCCTTGATTGATGAGACAACACCGGTTTTGTAGATGTTTGCTGTTGTGAGGGAATCTATTCAGGTGCTTGACTAATTTTGAAACTGCAGAAATCATTAAAAGTTGCATTTTGAGTTAAATTTGGGGAAACCACTTGCTGTGTTGAGCGATTTCAAACACATGTCTGATTTGTTCATTGCTGTTCAAAAGTTTTGGATCTGTAAGATGTTTAATGTTTTTGAAGGAAGTCTTTTCTGCTCACTAAGGCTGCATTTATTTGATTTTAAAATACAAAAAACAGTCAATTATGACTATGTAAATGAGCTTTTTTCTATGTGAATAGTGTATATAATATATAAAATATAGTGAATATAAGTAATTTATTCCTGTGTTAAGGCTGAATTTTCAGCATCATTACTCCAGTCTTCGGGTGTCACATGATCCTTCAGTAATCACTCTAATATGAGGATCTTATGAAACATTTCTCATTATCAATGTTGAAAACCTTTTTTTAATGAAAAGAAAGTCCCGAAGAACAGCATTTAACTGTGTTGTATTTTTAATAAAACAAATGCAGCCTTGGTGAGCTTTCAAAAACATTAAAAATCTTACCGATCCAAAACTTTTGAACAGCAGTGTATTTATATACACACACGTCTGATCCACAGCAATAATACTTTTTTACAGTGTAACTACTTTGTCAAAACACTTCCTAATTAGTGAAGAGAGCATAATAGTGCAATTTCAGGAACACGCTTCGTCAGCCAATGGGAGTCCAGCATGCAGCAGTGTGCTTGTGTTAGTCATGTGTTTTTGTGTTTCTTCTCCAGACTGTGAGCCGCCACTTCCGGAATATTCCAGTCAACGAGAAGGAAACGCTCACATACTTTATTTATATGGTGAAGAGCAGTAAAAGCCGGCTGGACCAGAAGTCAGAAGGAAGCAAACAAGTGGAATAAGATCTCGGATACACGCGCGTGTCTCGACTCATGTTAGCTGGCTTCACATCCCTGTTTGAATGCTTTCTGTGCAGACGCTGTGTTTTCTGTACATATGTCCAACATCAGGTGACATATGGGAGTCACTGCAAATAAGTGCAGATGATGATGGAGGGTAACTGCTTCAACTTCTGTGCCAAACACCAATAAAACCACCGCTGTTTGAGTGACGAACATCACAGAGAGGACCTGAATGAAACCATGAGCGACACTGAATGACTGCTAATGCCAAAACTCCCAGAAGAGCGGTTTCCTTCATACTGCCGTAGAGGGTTTTCTGTTTCTGTTCTTTTGCTTTCAGCACTGTGTCTCTGCTTTTATATGACTGCTGTATATCTGCTCTATATTGCATTTTTTGTAGATTGTAATGTTAGTTTTCTTCCTTTCTTTGTTTGAAATAATCAGAGTAAATACAGTTCTTGTGGCACTACTAATATTTTCGTTTATTGTTTTCTGAATGCATTCCACCTGTGGCGTCTCACATGATCTTGTGTGTGTGTATTAGTGCCGTCAAAACGATTAATCGCAATTTATCACATTTAACATAAGTGTTTATTATGTTTATATTTTAAACGTGTGTGTGTGTATGTGTATATATGAAGAGTTCAGATGCAAAAGCCTCTAAGTGCCATTTGAAATTTTCTTCTAGAATGATAATTTTTATCAAGCTTGTATATTTAAGTTCAGTGTTTTCACTTAAATGGCAACGATAATTACCTATTAGTGAAATTACTGAACTTAAATATACAAGTTTGATAAAAAAAAATCATTAAAGAATAAAATTTCAAATGGCATTTAGAGGCTTTTGCATCTGAACTCTTATATATATATCTGAAACATTTGTGTTCGATGTGATTTATTGATTTGATGGCACCAATATACTGTGTGTACTCCAGAGATAAGTTTTAAGTCCATTCATATAAGAACCAATGCGTGCACTGGAAGCCAGTAGAATTTGATGTTAGACCCTGAAAAAAGTAAATGACAGTAATCAACCCTCAATGTAATAAAGGCATGAATAAGCCGTTTTGCATTGGGCCTTGAAAGAAAAGGTTTAATATTGGCAATATTGTGAAGACACTTTTTTTGGAAGATTAAAAATCACACCCAAATTCTACACCTGGACAGAAGGAGAAATTGGGCTATTGTCCATGGCAAGATTTAAGTTGTTACACTTGTTAACATTAATTGAAGTGTCAATTAACAAAATATCAGTTTTAGAACGATTTAATTTAAAAGGAACACGCCTACTTTTTGGGACTTTAGCTTATTCACGTATCCACCGTAGTTAGATAAGTCCATACATACCTTTTTCATCTCCGTGCGTGCTGTAACTCTGTCTGACGCACCCACCGCTAGCCTAGCTTAGCACAAAGACTGGATGTAAATGGCTCCAGCTAGCATGGCTAAGTTACTTGCACTGGATATCACTTTAGATCCAAACACACCTGAAGAGATCATAAAAAGGACCATCGTGTTTGCTCAGTACATTTCACTGAGGACGACTATTTTGAAAAAATGGAATTTGCCACACGGACCATGAAACGTGTGCTGAAGGGCCAACCCATCGATATCACAGACAGGGCAAGGTGGATCCCCTGCGGCTGCGGTAAGTGTTCTGTTATGTTTTTAGATGACTAGCCTACTGTAACAGTGCCATAAGCCAGATCTAATGTAACGTTAGTGACACTATTATATGAATAGGGTGGTCACTACTATTGCAGTTGTTCCCGGTCTCCATGTATCGCCTGTAATGTTAGTATTGTGTTGTCACGAACGCGCTCTATCGCCCCAGTAACAAATGAGTGGAGCTAGATGATTTCCATTACATGTACATTTGGCAAAAAACAAAAACAAAACAAAGAATGTATTCATCAACAGGTTCGGATAACTCATCCTGTTATGCTATGATAATTAAAAATTGTTAAATAAGGTGTAAACGTACCATTTAACTTCTTGTCAGGCTCTCGTAAAACTGGACATCACACGTCACGTCTCGTCACCGCGGGAGAAAACTGAAGGGAGGGGGAGGGGGAGGGGGAGAAAGGTGTCGATTCCCAAAACTTGTCGATTCCTTAAAATTGAGAATCTACTCCAAACTACTGAAGTAAGCCAAGGCATGTCGTTCCGTGCGTGACATGACTAATATTGGGAGAATTTCCTCGATTACTAAACTATTACCATAATAAGAAGAACCATAACACTAACAGATTTTGTTCAATTCGGTTCTCCAAGAAGATTCATTCACTGATTCATTCGGTGACTCTTCCTGTAGATTACACGCAGCATTACAGTGCAAGTGAGTTTCTGAGTATGAGTGAATTTTAGAATTAATTCAACAGGTTCGTTCCAAACGCACATGGATCATATTTACAGAATAATATTAGGACGGTAATAATTGCTTGACTGACCATAGTTACTTGTGTTTTTAAACAATAAGGAGTATGTGAACACATTTAAAACACTATTACAAAGTTTATATTATTTTTAAAATGCTCACATAAAACAGAATAAAATAGATTTTTATTTTCAATATGTTTAACAAGATACCTTGACATTTCCCATCAATAGTGTAAATTATTCACTAAATTGATTATTATAATAGACTTTTTTTCTTCAGAATCAATAAAATCATTAGAGTTTGACTTATTGTCAGCATCCGATAAGGCCTGTATTTCACACAGGGCAACCAATTGTGCCTAAAACTGTTCTCTTTTTTCTCTCTTATCCCACTTTGTTGATTTTTTTATTTATTAAATCGTTTGTTCACTTGTCCTATCATAGAGATTCTTGTGACTTCATCAATAACATTTCCGTGTTAGATGATTTACCTGAAATTTCTTTATGATTAACTTTGGATATGACGAGTCCAACATCTCACATGAGAAAGGGCTTATAATAATGTGATTTTGCCGCAGTAACTGTAGCTCGATCCTGTCAGTAAAAGAAGCCACATCAGTTAGCTACCCCATTTTAACCACATAAACATTTTTTAAGTTTTACTGTGGTATTTATTTGTAGTTAAAACACAGTAACAACATTACCATGCATTTAGCAAAGAAGCATGGTTTTACTGGTATTTGTGTAATGCACAGTAACACAACACTTGGTCAAAGTAGCTAACCATAGTTTACTGTGGTGTTTGTGTAGTTAATGCAACACAACACTTTTACCACAAATATATGTTCAAAGAATGTTATGTTGTGAGTAGAAATAAGGTTAAGTTTGTAACATTTAACATTATTATCACTACAAGAGAACTGGACATTTGCATGTTTTCTTTTTAGTCTTGTGGAACCCATATTACAAAATATAACCAATTTAAACTGTCTTAGATTCAGCAGGGGAAAATAATAGTTAAAACAAAAATGACAAGAAAATAATATCAAAAAACTTAACTAACTAACAGTGAACAATCTCAAGTTTCTCTTAAAGTTATGAACCATATTAGCATTAATACAACGTTCATTCAAAGTTATCTGGTCTTTAATAACTTTCTCAAAAACTTAAAAAACTTTATTTATTGTATATGAAACGTTTATTCTGAGACATTTTAGTAAAGCGTTAATTTGTTCAAATGTTTTAAAATGTTACTCCTTGTTTCAGAACGTTCAGAAAACATTAGAAAGTAACGTTCCCATAACGTTTGAAGAATTATACAAAGGATGTTCCATTAATGTTCATATAACCAAGATCTTTTTTTTGTACATTCACATTCAGAATAACTTTTTGCAAACCGTTCTTAGAACATATTTTTGCTATGGTTTGTTTATCAGAGCTGGTCATGTTTGTGAGTGCCATGGACTTGAAGTGGCCTTGGTCTGCACTGCTTATTGAGCAAATCCACGTTTTAAAGCTTTGGTCTGTGATTTGCTGACCAGCTGCTGAGTTGAGCTTTTGTGCTGGGAGCCAGGGGCCGTTTCGCCGCTGATGACTCTGTGAAGAGGAACAATACGCTCACGTGGCACTGATGCATGCGCTCAGAGAATGAGGTGAAGCGCAGATGAGAGTCATCAGAGTCTCATTAATACGCCTACCGCTATCAGGCTTGGCCAACAATATATTTTTGATCCATAATTCATTCTTAATAAATGTTCCAGTATATATAAGCTCCAGACATTTTTTTTACTACTGAGACTGCATCACAGAATATCATTTGCTAGATTTTTTTTTTTTTTTGCTAGATCACTTATATTTCTGATTTAGGCTGTATATTTTTACTTTTTGGATATATTATGATTAGTTATTTGCTGAATGTATTTTAATAATAAAGTCTAGTGTGAGCGAGCGCACCTTTCATCAGTTTTGCTGGAAAAGGTGTTTGCTTTAGCTTGTGTTTCTAGTCTCATGCGTTCACATATATTCCTTAAATCGGACCTATTTTTTCAAAATTCACTTTGAAATGGTGTTTGAACATAAATGTGTGTTGGCAGTGTGTGTACACAACCACCATATGAAGATAAAAACCATCCACTCCTCTTTTTTTAATCATCATTAATCATAAGCAGTGTCTGAGAACAAGCTGTTTGCAGATTGTAGCTTTTGTGGCCACACCCACAACTGCTGACTGACCCCACCCTATTAGCATAGGCCACACCCACAACTGCTGACTGACCCCACCCTATTAGCATAGGCCACACCCACAACTGCTGACTGACCCCACCCTATTAGCATAGGCCACACCCACAACTGCTGACAGACTCCTCCCTAATAGCATAGGGCACCGCCCACAACTGCTGACGCACTCCACCCTATTAGCATAGGCCACACCCACAACTGCCGACAGACTCCACCCTATTAGCATAGGCCCCACCCACAACTGCTGACAGACCCCACCCTATTAGCATAGGCCACACCCACAACTGCTGACAGACTCCTCCCTAATAGCATAGGGCACCGCCCACAACTGCTGACGCACTCCACCCTATTAGCATAGGCCACATCCACGACTGTTGACGGACTCCACCCTATTAGCATAGGCCACACCCACAACTGCTGATGGACTCCACCCTATTAGCGTAGGCCACACCCACAACTGCAGATAATACACTTTCATGATGACGAAGAACTAAACAAAACCAAACTTTTTAGTTTTCAGTAGAGTATCGGAGGCGCTGGTCTTTTCTCCTCTATTGTGTCGTATATCTGAGTGAAACGCTTCTGGAGCAAGAACACATGTGGGCGTGGCTTGATTGTTTCTTTGGGGAATTGATTGGATAGTTGTGGTTTGCTATTGGCTGATCTCATGTGAGTGACAGGTTATAGCCTCACCCTTGCCATCAGAGAAGGCTGCATCCAACATCACATACTTCCACACTATATACATATTATGTAAATAAAAAGATTAGTATGTCTATTCATAAAACAGTGGCCTACAGTATCCAATGAGAAGTTGTGAATGCCAGTGAAGAGACACAACTGATGCAACATGGCGGATGCAGTACGGATTATAGAACATAAAAAAATAATGGTTAATTTTGATGTAATGGGTACTTTAAGGTCAAATAAAATCATTGTGATCATAATTGGGCGGTATTTTCATTATTATCAGTGTTTTTTTTCTATCTAAAGGAACGTGATTGTCAAGATGGATACACAGTACCAAATAACATGAGCAATACCCAAATACTATCAGATCAGATAACTGTCACCTTATTGTGTAAAAATGTTTTCAGAAAGTTTTTTTTTAAATTAAACATATAAGAGGAACGAGTTTATTTTTATTTTATTTTAAATATGCCAAATAAAAAAAACTTCAAATTACAATTTAATTCTTCTCTTCTTTTAAATGCAGGACAGTCACGTGGTGTCGCGGCCTATCGTTGCCACGCCCCGCTACGCGTGCGTACGTGCGCGCTCACGTACAACGCGTGGTTCTTTCACATTGCCGTAAGTAGGGAAGACTAGTCCGTCGTTTTAAAGGTTCCAGGGGTTCTTTTTACATGTTTTAATTGAGATTAGCCACTCTGCGTCTTAGACTGAAGCCTGTTTGGTCTAGGGGTGGAGTGGAGAGTGCGAGAGGCTCCCGCTGGAAGCACACACGTCGTTCGCTGATCATTGCGGTGGATTTGAGGGGTGTTTGTTAGAGGAGAAATGGCCACTGAGGTGGAGACTCTCCTGCCGAACAACTCGCTGCTCAAGCCGGAGGAGCTCGAGCACCAGGCCGGCGAAGACGGGGGGTTTGTGGGGAAGGAGCAGAGCCTGAAACGGGCGAAGGACGAGAGCAACAGCCAGGCGAAGGAGAACCTGGAGCAGGAGAGCGAAGACGACGCGTGTAAGACGGAGTTCACCGAGGCTCCGCCGCCCAAGGTGAACCCGTGGACGAAGAAGATGAGCGGCGTCAACGGACAAGCGCTGCACGGTCTGTAACGTTACCTGTGTGTGTGTGTGTGTGTGTGTTTTAACACAACAAACCGTTGGCAACGAGTGAGTTCATCATCTTGAGGCACATCTATGAGGGAACATGTTAAGTAATAACGTTAACGGTCTGGCTCGAAACGTTAGCATTTTAAACAACCTCACGCGTCCGTTAATAACGTTTCAGTAGGAATACTATCTAACGGCTTTTTTAAATGTTGCCACTGGTTTAAGAACGTGCAACTGTAACGTTCCCACAATAGAACGTTCCCTCAAAACACTCAGTAATAACGCGTGTATTAGTGGATGAGAAGGTGTTTTTGTCCGCTGGGATGTCAAATGATGTTTATCGCGTTTCTCACACACATGACAGCAGATTGTTGGCACTTCTAGGCCTCGAATCTCTTTCGGGACTCACAGAATCAACTCGTACATGAGTGCAGTGATATAATGCCAAGCAAACCATAATTGTGTGAATTATAGTCGCAGATGAGACGCTAAATGTCTTCTTGTTGTTCACCTTCATCGCTTTTCTGAACAAATGGCTATCGGGTTAGCATTAGCATTAGCGGCCTATGGGGATCGAGCTCGTCTGACAGGCCGGGGCCGGTGCCGCTTTACTGTAACATCAGCTGCGAATAAAATCACGATTATTTATCGTGTTACGTGATGTTGTCAGACTAGATGAGATGCCTTTGTTTACAGTGTTATGCAGCGATCGCTGGACGTGTGATTATCCGCTTTATGTTATGGCACGACACGTGTGAGATCCACGTGTTTGTCACGAACTCGTTCGGATTCACGTAAAAGCGTTTTTAAGCGCATATCTGGTCAAATGGTGTATTTTTTTAAAGGGCGCTCGTGACAGTTTGTCTCTCTCGTGGTGTTTAATGCACGTGCACGCACCAGCCCTTCTGTTAGCCGTTAGCAGTTAGCTTCCGATCACTCCTCTTTTATTAATATTCATGTGCTCGATCGACTCATGGACGGGATCGCACGCATGGCATCGTCGCACTGCTTCATTTCATCTGCAGAAATGCTGTAACTAAGGGCTCGTGGAGCTGCTATCAATCCCAGAGTTCCCCTGGATGAAGGCAACGTGGTTTATGCCATGTGATCACATGCGGACAGAAGCGAGTCACTGCTCCGGCTCGCAGTTTGTGTGTGTGTGTGTGTATGGGCTTCACGAGCTAATGCGGATGGGTAATTAATTAGCGAAGGCCGACTGATCAATGTTGCTTAGACTCAGAATGCGTTGAGTGACGTCATGACAGTTGACTACTACTGTGTTCCCTTTAGAGAAGAGCCACTGAGAGCCCGGAGACTCAGGCGATGGAGTCAATATGCAGGAATTGAATTGTGTGTGTGTGTGTGTATATATATATATATATATATATATATATATATATATGAAGAGTTCAGATTCAAAAGCCTCTAAGTGCCATTTGAAAATTTCTTCTAGAATGATTATTTTTATCAAGCTTGTATATTTAAGTTTAGTGATTTCACTTAAATGGCAATGATAATTACCTATTAATTGTTATTTAAGTGAAATTACTGAACTTAAATGTACAAGTTTGATAAAAATCATCATTAAAGATGAAAATTTCAAATGGCATTTAGAGGCTTTTGCATCTGAACTCTTCATATATATATATATATATATATATATATATATATATACACACATATAAAATCTATCAGGGGTGTAGCGATCCCCTCATGTCACGAACTCACGATTCGATACATATCACGATACTGAACTCACGATACGATATTACTGCAATACTGCAAGACATGTGGTAAAAGGTTAACAAAAAATGAACTTTAGATTAATATGGTAAATTTGGTGTTGCATTGTGTGTGTGTGTAAAGGAATATTCTTGGTCTTGGTGGTGACACCCAAAGACACCAGAATAACAGTATTCATGATTCTGAAGCTGAAAATACTGAATTATTTTAGACCAATATTCTTGCTCTCTGTCACTGACTAGATGTATTTAAAATAACGTAGCCCACTTTTTTACACTATTATACTAATGCGTTATTATGCATTATATATAGTAGTACTGACACTAAAACTCTGAAGACTTTTGTTTTGGGTGAACTGTCTATGATGCACATTGTTGCATTTTTGTATTGTGATATTGTTGCACCCCTATGCCATTCTTCTGCTAGAAAATAGTCCCCGACGAAGACCGTAAACGGCATCAGAATGTTATATTAAAGCAGAGACGGGATCTTTTCTCACGCGCTGGTGTGTGTTTGCTACGGTTGGGGATCGCTTGAATCTGCTCATCGATTCCCATTCGTATCGATTCCTCATTTCGGGTCCAATAAGGTATAAAAAAACAACCTTACATATCTGAATATCATAAACAAAAATCAACAGGCTAAAGAACACTTACACAGAGAACATATGCCTGTAGGAAAACAACTAGCCTGACTAATAAACATTTCATCATTATTATTGCAAAAGACGCAACTGAACAAAGATATGATTGAAATAAACAGTGTTTTCAGGTGTTCAGGAAGAAACTGTAATAAAATGTAAAATAACACTTTATAAACATAGTACAGATTACAAAATTAAGTTGCAAAAGTTATTCAGTGAAGAACGAGTGTGTGTTCTGTCTTCTGTTGTGTGTGAATAGTGTTATTATAGGAATATCTGCGCTGTTCCTTTAAGAGCCGCACGGGTCCGATACACTGATACACACACGAGGACAGAGAACACGAGTTGTCCTGCACTTTAATGGGTTAACGTTAGTTAAAATGATCAGAGGAATCGAAATGTTTATTTTATAACAAGTATTCGATTACAGAATTGTAATACATTTTCGATCCCCAACCCTACTCTCTTGTAAGTATTCTTGGTTGGAAACTGTGTGCTTTAACATGAAGCCAGCAGGGGTCACACACACTTCAGGACATCAGCAAGCATAGTGTCCAGAACTCAAAGCTAAAGACCTTGTGTTGTTCAGTGACGTGTGCATTATGAAACTGATGGACTTCCAGACTTTAGGCAATGAATGGGAAACTGTAGCAACAGACCGATCTCTGAGAGGACTGAGTTCAGACCACACGTGTGTGTGTGTGTGTGTGTGTGTGTGTGTGTGTGTGAGTGTCTGCTGACACTCTTACAGCTGGAACAGACTCAAATCACACAAAGCAAGTTACCAGTAATCCGGTTCACACAAACAGCTTATGACCCAAATGAACATTCTTGGCCAAATATTATACGAGTATTTATGATTATAGTATCCACTGTCTGAATGTCATAATCCCAGACAGAACTTCATTTATATATTCAAGCTGGTTTCAGGTCTCTAACCTTGTGTCATAGAGAGATGGGCTACTTTTTAAAAACGTTATACAATACTTTAATAATGTAAACCGAATCAGAGAATACAGTTCTTTATGGAAATCATTACTTTGTGTTGTAGACTGGTTGCAACGATAGATGTTTATAGATCGTGTTTATTACAATATTGTTAAAATGTGCTGTTCTAAACACTGTAATAATTTCCCCAAGTTACAGACAGCTTTGCTTGGCACTCGTGTTCTAACTGAAGATGCTGCAGTGTCTGATGGGTATCTGCACACACTCCTGTGTGTGACTCAACAGAAAGGCGCATCATTTGGATGAAATATGTTATTGTATGTTTTCATCAGAGAGTAAATCATCTGCTGAAAGCCTGAGTTGACCCGGATCACGTGGCAGACGTTATAAACACATTTAATGTAGCGTTTGCATCACAGGAGCTTCTCTGACCTGAGCACAGCTTCTCGTGTGTGTGTGTGTGTGTGTGTGTGTGTGAGTGTGTGTTTGCACCAGGCGTTCTTCTAAACCTGTTAGATGTGTGTGCGTCTCCTTGTTCGTCCTGGAGCATGTGTGACTCTTTATGAAGTTACCTCGCTTAAAGACTCGAGCAAAATTAGCCCTGAAATGTTTTTTTTTTTATCGTATGGTAATTAAAAAACTCTTGTATAATGTGACTTGGACTTGATGTTTGTGTTTTTATTGTATTTACATGATATTTGCCATGAGAATAGCTTTGAATGCTGGCACTAAATCTCTGCTTGTCTGAAATTCTACTAGTGTGATTAGAATAACGAGGTTTACATAAATACTTCAAATTGAGTTTATTTGACCTGTTTTTAAATGTCATGCTCTTGTTTTGCTCCTCTAGAGCATTCTGGTCCCACAAAGGTGGTGAAGGCCGGGAACACCCGAGCGCGGCGCGGAGGAAAGGTGAGTGGCCTTCTCTGAGTCGCTCTACAGGAGCAGGACCACTTTACACGCATCGCTTTACACACGCACTGCTTTACACGCACCGCTTTACACGCACCGCTTTATACACACTGCTTTACACACACTGCTTTACACACACTGCTTTACACGCACTGCTTTACACACGCACTGCTTTACACACACCGCTTTACACGCACTGCTTTACACACACTGCTTTACACACACTGCTTTACACACACTGCTTTACACACACTGCTTTACACGCACTGCTTTACACACGCACTGCTTTACACACACCGCTTTACACACACCGCTTTACACACACTGCTTTACACGCATCGCTTTACACACACCGCTTTACACACACTGCTTTACACACGCACTGCTTTACACACACACTGCTTTACACGCACTGCTTTATACACGCACTGCTTTACACGCACCGCTTTACACGCACCGCTTTACACGCACCGCTTTACACACACCGCTTTATACACACTGCTTTACACACGCACCGCTTTACACACACACCGCTTTACACACACTGCTTTACACACGCACTGCTTTACACACACACTGCTTTACACGCACTGCTTTACACACGCACTGCTTTACACGCACCGCTTTACACGCACCGCTTTATACACACCGCTTTACACACACCGCTTTACACACACTGCTTTACACATGCACTGCTTTACACACGCACTGCTTTACACGCACCGCTT
Organism: Pimephales promelas; assembly: GCF_016745375.1. The sequence goes on along the minus strand of NW_024122004.1, from coordinate 73,721 downwards.
TACACGCACCGCTTTACACGCACCGCTTTACACGCACCGCTTTACACGCACCGCTTTATACACACTGCTTTACACACGCACTGCTTTACACACACACCGCTTTACACACACTGCTTTACACACGCACTGCTTTACACACACACTGCTTTACACGCACTGCTTTACACACGCACTGCTTTACACGCACCGCTTTACACGCACCGCTTTACACACACCGCTTTACACACACCGCTTTATACACACTGCTTTATACACACTGCTTTATACACACTGCTTTACACGCACCGCTTTACACGCACCGCTTTACACGCACCGCTTTACACACACTGCTTTACACGCACCGCTTTACACACACCGCTTTATACACACTGCTTTATACACACTGCTTTATACACACTGCTTTACACGCACCGCTTTACACACACCGCTTTATACACACTGCTTTATACACACTGCTTTACACGCACCGCTTTACACGCACCGCTTTACACGCACCGCTTTACACACACTGCTTTACACACACTGCTTTCCAGGTTTGCAACATTACAGTTATTGAAGAGAGTGGCTTGTAAAGACTGAAGGTCCGTTCAGGCCGAGAGCGATGACTGTAGCAGCATCCACACCTGCGGTTTATCGTAAATGTGTGTTCAGATGTAAATGTGTTCGTTCTCCTCACATAGATGTGATGGCTCTCAGTGTGTCGGACTCTAACACGATAATTATGTCATTGGTGTTGTTCTCGAGTTCAGGGGTGTGTTCTCCATCTGCGGTGTTAGACACTCACACACACGTCAGTGTCAGGACGCTTCTGCAAGAAAATCTCCGCTAATGTTCAAGCGTCCGCCAATCAGACGAGCACAATAGAATAGCAGCGCAATAATTCCGAATTTTGGTAGATTTTCTGAATATTGGTTGTTGGAGACAATAAATAACCCATATGCGGGATTTTAAACCTACAAGTTTTAAAGTATTTTTATGAAAGTGACCATTATAATGGAGTAATCAAATGCAGGCTAATATAAATAGTTTGTGCTTTTGTTTTTACTTTCTTTTTTTATTTTAACTTTGAGTGAATTTCAAAACAAAAGAATTATTTTTGTTATTATATTATAATGTTAGAATGTATTGTGATTTTTCAGCACCTTTTTAGACATAATATATTGCATAGCCTACATTAAATTCACTATATTTCTTTCCATATCCTTCAATATCAACATTGCTTGTAGGATATCATGTGGCGGGATGTTAAAAAATACAGATTGTCTTTATTCAAATAGAAAAATGTAGAAAATACCGATATGTATGTGTATATATATATATATATATATATATATATATATATATATATCGACATTTAACAAAAAAAAACCCAAATATTTTGGCCATATCGCCCTTCCCTAGTGTGTGTGTGTGTGTGTGTGTGAGTGAGCTGCTGTCAAACGGGTTTAACGCTCCGATGTCTTTAAAGGTGGGGGATTTCGGAGACACGAACAACTGGCCGACGCCTGGAGAGATTGCCACCAAAGAAGTTCAGGTAAGAGCGCCACACATCTGACTGGAGCCCCAGCGGTGTTTCTCCACCTATACCTGATCAGAGATCAGTCCTGACGTGCGTCTCTGCACTGACTCGCCACTGACTGACAGGGCGCGCACAGGGGGATTGAATCTGACTTTTGGAGATGTAAGTCCTGGAAACTCCTTGAAACAGCCATATTTATGAAGACGTGCTGGAGTTATTGAAACCATAGATGGTTAATTTATTTTACATTTTATTGATAAAACAATCTTTGCCCACAGAATTAAAGCTGCAGTCCGTCTGATATAGAGGCTATGAGTGTGATATTGCTCTTATAGATATCCAAGCAGCTTTCATTCTTCAGGCCAGTCATATGTTCATGTGTGAATCAGGAAAGCGATATCTGTGTCAGAGAATCATTTCAAGTTTTCAGTCATCGCTTCTGCTGCACTTTATTAGCACCTTTTTTTTATATGTGTAGTTCATTTTTTATCTATTTACCTTTTGTTAGAATTTGAAATATAATCAAGAGAGATGTTGTTTTATAAATTAGATCTCTGATTTGTAGTGCTTAAAGATTTTGCAGTATCTGCGAACCCTGAAGTTAGCGCTTGTTTTACAACATGTGCAAAATATGGTCCTCTAGGGGGAGGGTTAGATTCATCATTACAATCGGCTTCCTTTTGACAAGTTAGTGAAAATATCACAATATGATTGCGTTTGTCTCTTGATGAACACGTCAGGTTGTGAAGAAGTCGGCGGTGAAGCGAGAGTCCAAGGGAAAGAGGGAAAATGAAGAGAGCAAAGAAAACCTCAAAGCCAAGTCTGACGACTCTGGAGAGGAGAAAAACACGGACGAGGAGTCGCAGAAAAACGGACACAAAAAGAGAGGTGTTTAACGCTTTACTAGATTTTAAAGCATTAGTTCACAGAATGAACATTTCCTGATCATCTACTCTCCTCCGTCATCCAGGATGGTCATGTCTGTCTGTCTCTTCGGTGGAAAAGAAATGAAGGTTTTTGAGGAACACACTCCAGACTCTTATTCCTCGACTTTGAAGCTGCACTGAAACTCACATCTGACCTTCGACCTGTTGGACCCCATTGAAGACACTGTATGGAGAAACAGCCTGGAGTGTGTTCCTCACAAACCTTCATTTCCACTGAAGACAGACAGACATGAACATCTCGGATGACGTGGAGGAGAGTAGATGATCAGGAGATATTAATTCTGAAGTGAACTCCTCCTTTAAGATGTGTGAGTGTGAAAGCTAATGATGCTGGTGATGTTGCAGGAAATAAGCACAAGTGGGTTCCTCTGATGATCGAGGTGAAGTCTGAGGGTCCGCGCGAGCGCTCGGCCTCGAGGAACAACACGCGCCAGTTTGATCACCGGATCCCTCCGGGCGGCAGGAACGACCTGAGAGGTATTCACTCGCTTCCCTTAATGCACTGCTCCACATCCTGGCCATCTGATGCAGTACCACACCTGCGATTACACGTGATAAAACACACCTTCATCTTTCTGCTTATCTCCATTAGCGGAAACACGTGTGCATATTACTGTTTCATACAAGGCAAACCACAATTTAAGATTACATATATTTGTTATTCAATCATGTTTCGCACTTGTTTGATCTTGTCTGCTTACATTAACGTCAGCATGGAATAAAATCGCATCTATTCGCGAAAAGCAAATTATAGATCTTATTGTGAACAGCTCATCTGAGCATGCGTGTCATTTTCTTAGTTTGATCCACATCGGTCGTCTCTCCAGTGACATGCTCTGGGTGCTCCAATCGCGCAGTCCGGTTTAAGCTAGCTAAGCAAGCGGGCGCTCATCTGCATACACTTTTGAGAGCCACGCCCACATCTCAACATCCAAACCCTTCCATACATTTATTCTTTTCTGCTGATCTGCTACATTCAGATCCGTCACACTGCGGAAGAAAAGATCTAATTCTACTTCCTTTTCATTGTGGCTTTAATTTCACATTAAATTATAGTTTTGCAACTGCATAGCAACCACCCTGACTACCTTAGGAACCACATGGCAACACCCTAGCAACAACCCAGATCTATATCTATCTATCTATCTATCTATCTATCCATCTATCTATCCATCCATCCATCCATCCATCCATCCATCCATCCATCCATCCATCCATCCATCCATCCATCCATCCATCCATCCATCCATCCATCCATCCATCCATCCATCCATCCATCCATCATCCATCCATCCATCCATCCATCCATCCATCCATCCATCCATCCATCCATCCATCCATCCATCCATCCATCCATCCATCCATCCATCCATCATCCATCCATCCATCCATCCATCCATCATCCATCCATCCATCCATCCATCCATCCATCCATCCATCCATCCATCCATCCATCCATCCATCCATCCATCTATCTTTTAAAACTACTAAACCCTAAAAAGTTTAAAATGAAAACCTTCAAACTTTAAAACTACTTCAAATTTTCTGGCTAGGCATTTTCAAGCCAACTTGGTTTGTCTACAAACTTTTTTTATCTTGTATGATATGCAAACCCACTATCTATATGCACACGAGTGTATGCTGTACTTCCAGTTTTGGAGAGCAGCTGTCAGTCGGCCAGTTCCCTAACTGGGAAAGAGAAGCAGTCTTCAGAGAAGAGGACATAGGGATGATCACTACATAATCAAACTACCTGCCCTCAGACCTGACCTTCTGACGTCACTGGTGTCAGGCTCACCAACAACTCTTTCTCTTTGTGTGTGTGTGTGTGCAGATTGGCACAGCGGGAAGTACGATCAGGAGTTGAGGGATGACCATGACGAGGTGTCGAGTGTGAAGAGCGAGGGAGCGCCGTACAGAGCCGGGGCCAGGGGCCGAGGCCGGGGTCGGGGCCGAGGAAGAGGACGAGGAAGAGGCAGAGGTAATGAACTCCACAAGTGACCTTCGTCTGCCATTGATTGAGCAAACACTGAGTCCAGGCTCAGTCACGCGCTCAGAAGATTACAGGCTCGCAGGACAGCCGTGCTTCAGTCGCTCTGTTTGAAAGATTCTGCTTAGCGATTGCTCATTTCGATTCCAATAAGGTAAAAAAAAAACATGGATATCATTCAGATTTAGTCTTCTTGCTAAATATTTAATTGTATCTGAATATCATGAGCATAAATCATCAGCTAAAGAACACTTACAGGAGAAGCGTTTGCCTGTGTTTTAAACACCACAGACGAACTAGCTGAACTAATCAAGCATTATTAAAGACAAGTCAACACTTGGTAATCAGAAAAGAACAAATAAAAAATGAGCAATTGCAACAAATAGACACAACTGAACAAAGATATGACTGAAATAAAGTTTTAAGATTTTCAGGTTCAGAAACTGATCAAATGTAAAATACACATTACTAATATAAAGTTATTCAGTGAAGAGCGAGTGTAAATTCTCTGTCTTCTGTTGTGTGATTAGTGTTATTATAGAGACGGCAGGAATAGGAGCGCTGTCCCTTTAAGAGCGCATGGGTCCGATACACACAAGGACAGAGTCTCTCGCTTGGCTGGTTATAGTCATATTGAAATGCTCACTAAAGAATCAATAAGAGGAATTGAAATTAATCTTATAACAAAATATTGGAATCTATTTTCGATTCCCAACCATAGTCCTGATTTTAGGGGTCGACCAGTGTGGGCTTTTTGGATAGGTGATGCTGATATCTCTGAGAGCAGGGATATATTATATTAAAGATAAAATAACATTCATCAAACACACTAATGTCCTCATAATCTCCACTGCAGCTTCAGCGCTTTCTCTAAGCCCTGCCTCTCTGAGAGCTGCTCTGCTGTGATTGGTCAGGAAGCAAACGCTCATTATCATATCTGACTCTCAGCTCTTGATCACAGTGATGCGAACCGTAACGATGGCGTGAGTTTTACCGTCTCAATCTCAGAAAACAGCGTCTTCTCGACACGAACAACACAAGCCCAACTCTTCCAGTCTCAGATTCACTCTAGTGTTTGAGGGCGGGGCTAAGAGAAGCTGCTCAGCCAATCAAGACCATAAACTGGTATTATGTAAATTAGTCACAAACCTACGCAGGTTCATCAGGAAGTGAGACTGAATTACCGGCGACTCGTTTCAGGGAGTTCAGAAGAAGCGCTTCTTTCTCTGAGACGATGACTCCATTAATCTGCAGTTCGATCTCTGAGACTACAGACCTTCCACAATCACACACACCACATGGGGGTCATTTCTCAAAGCATAACGAGGGCTCTTTAATCGCCCGTGTCTGCTTGTTTCCTCAGGTCATTATGACTACTACTATGGCTATAAAGGCTTTGATGGCAAGGATGGAGCCTGTGGTCAGAAGTTCAACAGCACAGTGACTTACTATTACGACAACATGAGCAGTAACGACCTGTACACTGTGGACCACGACCTGCTCAAGGACTACATCAAGAGGCAGATGTGAGTAACACGGCCCCGACACACACACATGTGCATCTGCGTTCATGCATGTGACCAAAGCAGTGTCAGAGAGCCAACCGCATTCAGAACATATACCGTGGCAGGCTAACTCGACATGTGTTAATCACATCCAAAGTTTTACATTATACATGCGTGTACTGTGTTTAGGAATTATTTTGTATATGTAAATACACTCATGCATCTAACTGTTTAAGAGATATTTGCATGTATATATTTATACATAATTTATATTATATTAAAATATTTTAGATATAAATAACACATTTTTCTTAAATATATATGCGTGTATATTATACACAGTACACACACACATATATGATGTAAACACAAACTTTTTGGATGCGATTAATCGTTGCCCAGCACTAGTAATTAGGGATGCAACCGAATCATTTGTAATCGAGCTGCACGACTCTGGATAAATTGAGAATCATCATGTTGTTTATTTAAAAACTATTTAATTTGAATTATTGCTTTTTAAAAAGTTGGATGAGCGAAACATTCTCGACTCGTTCCGTTAGTGGACGAATCAGCGTTTTTGAACGACTGGCTTAATGTTTGTGACCCGCACTCGTCTTTATGAGCTGATCCTGCATCAGTTGAGCTGTGAGAAACCACATGAACGAACACATCCACAGGAATTATGATTTAGTGATTAGTTCATGTAGTGATGGTACTTAAAGGAGTAGTTCACTTTAAAAAAAAAAACTTTTGCTGATAATTTACTCACCTTCGTGTCATCCAAGATGTCCATGTCTTTCTTTCTTCAGTCGAAAAGAAATTAAGGTTTTTGATGAAAACATTCCAGGATTTTTCTCCTTATAATGGACTTCAATGGGAACTGAAAGGTTCAAGGTCAGTTTCAGTGCAAACTGTTCAAAGGGCGATTCCAGACGATGAATAAGGGTCTTATCAAGGACCCTTTGAGTCCTTCGAGTCCTCGTTTTGCTTAATAAGACCCTTATTCATCGTCTGGTGTCGTTTAAAGCCCTTTGAACAGTTTGCACTGAAACTGTCTTTTGGACCTTGAACCGTTTGGACCCCATTGAAGTCCATTATATGGAGAAAATCCTGGAATGTTTTCATCAAAAACCTTCATTTCTTTTCGACTGAAGAAAGAAAGACATGGACATCTTGGATGACACGAAGGTGAGTAAATTATCAGCAAAAGTTTTTTTTTAAAAGTGATCTACTCCTTTAAGTAATCGATGCTTTAAGCTTCGAAACCAGTCAGTTGATTTCAGTAAACGAGGCTTCATCGCGGTTTCGAAGCATTTCAATGGTTCATCGCTATGATCTCGTGACCCCTAAACCCATGTCTAGATATGATTTTATTTGATACCGGATAAAATTTTAGAAATGTTTACAGATATGACAACACATTTATATAATAATAATAATAAAACAGTTAAGTCTCTCATCGCTCTGACTAAACAGACCCTACAATTTAATAAAGTAACACGCATTATAGAGGCTCTTCAGATTCAGTGGCATTAGATCACTTTTTAAAGTGTTTAATAGATTACGCCTTTACTTTTACAAAACAACTGTAGATGTTTTATTAGTTTTCAATGCATGTTTTGACACTGTTCTGACCAGCACGTTCAGCACTTCGGGAGCAGTGTGTTCTGCTTCGCACGGGTGTGTGTGTGTGTGTTTCTCACTGGTGTTTGTTTCCGCAGCGAATACTACTTCAGCAGTGACAACCTGGAGAGGGACTTCTTCCTGCGCAGGAAGATGGATGAGGAGGGTTTCCTTCCGGTGTCTCTGATCGCCAGCTTCCACCGTGTGCAGGCGCTCACCACCGACGTCAGCCTCATACTGGAGGTGTGTCTCTCTCACACACACACGGCTGTATGATTGATCGAGTCTGTAACTGATGAGGTGTGTTCTCTCTCTCAGGCGCTGAAGGACAGTAAAATAGTGGATATCACGGATATGAAAATCCGCTGCAAGGAGGAGCCGGAGAAATGGCCCCTGCCGGGCCTCGCCTTGCCCGACCAGTCGCAGACGGACTTCTCCCAGTTCATCAACTGCCCCGAGTTTGTTCCCAGGACCGTTGTGGACAAACACACAGGTGAGCGCTGACTCGATGCGAAGGGCCGTTCTGGGCTGTGTTTCCCCACAGCATCGTTAGCCAACTGTGATCGCGAGTACAGTCGAGTATCATCAGTTCAACGAATCTGTGTTTCCCGAAACAATCTTTCTAACGAACATTCGCAGACAGCATCTCAGAGGTGTGTGTGTGAGCGACAGATCTCCAGCTGTGTTAGAAGAGTTTCTAGTGTTCATGACATGTGACTCAATAAATCCTGACCTTGAGCACAATAAGCAAGCTGACATTCAGTGCAACCTGTGTCTTTCATTTAGCACACACACACACACACACACACACACACACACACACACAGATGTCATTTAAGACTTTGAGTTTAAGAGATTTAAAGTGTACTTTGTGAAGAGTGCGCGTGTGTGTGTGTGTGAACGAGTCCATGAGTGAATCTGGAAATAGAGTAAAATAACTGAGAAAAATGATATTCCTCAGATGCCATGATCGTGATTTATTAGCGAAACATCTCACATTAATTTGATCATTAACAGATTCATTAACGACAGTAGTTATTACTCCAACACCTGCGTGACGTCATTAACCAATACGGTTGAACAATTAACTTGTGACCGCATGGTTTGGGGAATCAGTCGTGATGAGCTAGTTGATTCCTCAGCGATGTCGTACTGTGATGCGCTGACACCTGACCGAGCGCTTGACCCCACAGGCTCCCCGAGATCCTCCACACCGCAGCACCACAAGACTGATGACGTGAGCAACCTGAAGCTGATGCCCAAGGGCCTGTCCGCCAGCCTGCCGGATCTGGACTCGGAGTCATGGATCGAGGTCAAGAAGAGGCCGAGGCCTTCGCCCGCCCGACCCAAGGTAGGAAGAGCAGGGTTTCAAAGAGGAGTTCACTTCAGAATCAACATTTCCTGATCATTTACTGTCCCGCACCTCATCCGAGATGTTCATGTCTGTCTGTCTTCAGTGGAAATGGTTTGTGAGGAACACACTCCAGGATGTTTCTTCTCTTTTCACCCTGATCTCGTAATGTGTGTCGCATCACAGCTCGAGCAAGACCAGCATTAGTGGTTAAAGTATATAAATGTGTGTTTTGTTGTAAATGTCGCTGGTTTGTCTCGATCAGACTCTTATTCCTCGGCTGAAACTCACATCTGACCTTCGACCCGTTGGACCCCATTGAAGACACTGTATGGAGAAAAATCCTGGAGTGTGTTCCTCACAAACCTTCATTTCCACTGAAGACAGACAGACATGAACATCTCGGATGAAGTGGAGGAGAGTAGATGATCAGGAGATATTAATTCTGAAGTCTCCTCCTTAAAGAATCGAGTCTGATTCCTGGTTCTGGAATCGATTCCTCACTTGTTGTTTGATTCTTTTTTTTTTTTGATAGTTAGATTATTTGAGACATTTGGGACGCCATAGTTACATTACATCTTGTGAAAGTGACACAACTGTTGGGATCAACACCTCAGAATCAAGGAGTTGGTTGTTTTTGGCCGTCCTAAACGCGTCTGGGTCATTTGTCCCACCTCAATCAAAATCAGAAATTTGATTTATTTTCAGCAACAACTCTTCCGCACGTTGAGTTGATGCAAAACCCTGACATAATACAGATATATTTGAGTTTAATCGAGGGAATGAATTGGCGTCAGTTTCCCCTGGGAACAGACTCCCTAGGCCGGGCCGAGCGGCAGAAGAGCGGCTGAGGGACTGGATTTACCAGGAGAAACTGTATAAGTAAAACAAACGATTATCAGTTTAAACTAAAGCTTGGACTCGATATAGTGATCCTTACAACTCACGCAGATCCAGTGATCCAGTGGATACTGACATGCGGCAGGAATCGTGTTTATGAGCCTGATTTCACCAAACGGGGAAATAAAGCAAATTAGCCTGTGAATGCTTTATATAAATACAATAGAGAGCTGAAGTTACGACGTCACCCTGTAGGCCAAAACGCGGAAGCGAGTTAGCATTTTAGCATTACGGTTCCCTCGCTCTAAAGTCTATGGGATTTTTGAATGGGTTTTTGCTAAATCGCCTGAAATAAGGTCTGTGGTGAACAAAGCCTCTAAATATTTTCACGTTTTGATCGATGACATAGAACACACAGTTATAACCTGCTTATGGTTTTTTAAACTTTATTGTGTCTGATTGTGTTTTTTAAAATCTTTATAGGCTTCAAAATGTATAACTTTTGGATTAACTTGTAAAGATTATCTTGCTAGTCAAAACGTGTAAGGGTCACAACCTTTTTTTGTGATTTTCCAAAAGTCTATGGGGAAAATGCATTGCGTTTCGGCCGAGGGAACCCATGCGCCGCTAGCTTCCGAGTTGTCCTACAAAGTGACGTCATCACTTCGGCACTCTATATTAGGCCTAAGTCCATGTGATCACTCATATCAGTGTAGTGTCTATCATCATATCGGCCAGCCATAAAACTTGTGTGTTTTTTATGTCAGTGTTTATTTAATAACATCCAATTATGCAGAATATACGATGGTAAATATTTAATTGAGTTTTCAATACAAAATAAGGTACGATATTACCCCTGACACAAATGCTTGTATCCAGTGGTTTCTGTGCATCACAGCGATCCGTTTGCTTCTGTTCTGTAGCTTTCGTCAGTCCGTAAAAATATACCTCAGATTTCTTGTCAAATCTAGTTCAATCTCACCTCTCTCCTGGTGTAGATGAGTTTTGTGTTTCGTAGCATTCACACTGAAAACAAATACTGCCACTCAGTGTGTGTGACACACCCTCTCGTGCTCTGTGTCGGTGCCTGCCTCATCATCATCATCATGTTTTGCAGAAAGCGGATGCGGTGCGTTCGCCCGCTCAGACCGGCCCGGCGACAGGCGAGGAGCCGGACGAGCCCGAGGAGCTGGACTTCATGTTCGACGAGGAGATGGAGCAGATCGACGGCCGGCGCAACACTTTCACCGACTGGTCGGACGAGGATTCGGACTGTGAAATCGACGATCGAGACGTCAACAAGATCCTGATCGTGACTCAGACGCCGCCGTACCTGCGCAAGCACCCGGGAGGAGACCGCACGGGGAACCACACCTCCAGGTCCAAGCTGAGCAGCGAGCTGGTGAAGGTCATCAACGACGGCCTGTACTACTACGAGCAGGACCTCTGGGACGACACGTACGAGCCGGAGTACGCCACGATCAAGGTGAGCGCTTATCCCCGAGGGAGAAATGCACAAGAGCCTTTCAAATCATTTCGGCTCACTTGACTTTGTTTTTTTTGTGTGTGTGTTTTGGCATGTTTGAGCATTTCCAAATCATCAGAATCAGGAATAGAGAGAAAAGCAGGATAACATCCCACTCAAGTGCGCTTAACTCCTCATTAAAGGGGAGACTCGCTGGTCTTTTCTCCTCTATTGTGTCGTATATCGAGTGAAACGCTTCTGGAGCAGAAACACATGTGGGTGGGGCTTAAATATGTCTGTGGGGAATTGATTGGATGGTTGTGGTTTGCTATTGGCTGATCTCATGTGAGTGACAGGTTATAGCCCCGCCCTCGTCATCAGAAGAAAAGCTGCAAGTTCAAGACTATTTAAACACATAAAAAGAAAGTTTTTAACCCTTGTGCATCCTTATGGACATTTTTGTCCTTTTCAGTTTTGTTTTTTTGATCACTTTGTCTGTGTTAAAGGCAAGCTAACTGCAAAAAACTTGGCACAGGTGTGTATTTTTATTGGAATTTTACTATTTCACTGTAATTTTCTAAAAAAAAAAATATTTTTTGCATTAGGTACAAAAAATACTCCCTCTCAGCACCTTTTGGACAAAAATGTCCCCATTAAAACCCATTAAAACTGCCATTTTCAATCCCCGGTTCAGTTAACTATAAAATTATGCAATCTTTGTTAAGAGGCTTTCATTCTGATGGCAAGGCTTCAAAATTTTATTTTTTACTATTTTTTTATCAGATGGTGCCTTTTTTTTAAGTTTGGTCTATAAAACAAATATCGCTTTATTCCTGTTTTCTGCTTCGGCATATTATAGAGCCAACGGGATAAATTATGCAACAATATTTGTGTGGGTGTGTTGGTATGGATGTCAGAGTGTGGTTAGTATGCGTGTTATAAAAAAATATGTGTGTGTGTGCGTGCATGTGTGTGTTTGTAATACTGAGAGAGAAAAACTGCAAATTCAAATCCAATCACTGTGAGCTCCAGTGGGGTTTTGCTGCCACCCAATGGGGAAAATATGTTACTACGCCCAAACAAACTGTTACCGAAAGCTCATTTTTTTGAGATATCATCCTCAAATTTGGAACACAACCTATTTAGATTTATGGCTTTGATTTTATTGCAGTTTTGAGTTCAACCTGATTTAGAAAATATATATTTTATATAAAAATATTTTTTATAAATAAGTCTCAAACCTATACCTATATAACTTTTTTTTGGATTTACTTATTATTATTTTTTTTTTACTTCAGCAATAATCTGCAAAGGGTCTTCTTTAAAATGATTCCAAACTTAAGTCTGTGCTCCAAAGCGTCACATTTTTATGACAGTTTTTTGATATGGACATTTTTGTCCTCCTCTTACCTATGTGTAACTTTTTTTAATTGATGCACAAGGGTTAAAATTGCATTGAGATCCTTCAGTGTTTTCATTCAAAACATTGGAATATCTTAGGCAATAAATTGTATCCCTCATCTTTGATCACTAAAATGACATTTAAACGTTTTTTCCTTAAAATATCTTAAATGTAACTCGACACCCTCGCCTCATTTAGTATGTGCGGTTCTATGAATATCATGGTTCTCTTTCCCTCACTCAGAGATCCACTGGTAGACGATCACCCGTTGATCTGATTGGTTACAAGGTGGTTTGTGACGTCAGAAACACCAGCGATTTCAAAGCGTGTGTTTGAGACTGTCTTTGGTTCAAAATACTCAGCAATGCCGTCCACTTATCAACTTGCACACGGTGTGTGTTAAAGCGGATTAAACACAGCACACACACACATAAACAACATTAAACACTGGATTTACACCACAGAGGGACTTTAAAGTGGATCAGTAGTGAAGGGTCATGTGACGTGTGCCCTGCTGTGTTATGAGCGTGGACAGCTGATCTGAGGTGGTGTGTGTTGTTCATTGTGCCGGCTGTCATGAGATGAGTTTAATTCTGTCATATTCTGGGTGTGTGTCCATTCTCGTGTGCTGCTTTTCTTCTCGTGTGTGTGTGTGAGAGTGTGTGCTGTAGCGCAGTGTTTCTGGACCTGGCCGGACAGAATGGTCCTCCACCCGAGTGTTTGTTGTGGTCTTTTGTGCTGTGCTCTTTGTGCCGCTCACGTGCGAGTCCTGTAAGGCCAGCAGAGCCGCTAGAAAAGCCAGATAGCGTTAGCGTGCTCACTTTACTGCTGTTTGACTAGCAGCCCGGGGGGTCATGGCTCTCTTCGGTGCACAGGTATGTGTTGCTGATGTCAGGAAGTAGCATTAATGTTTAGCTTCTCCCGCTGGATTATGTGGAGTGAGGATGACTGTGTGTGTTCTGGTTTTTGTAACTCTCTGTGTCTTTCCGCAACAGCAAGAAGTGGAGAACTTCAAGAAGGTGCACCTGATCAGCAGAGAGGAGTTCGAGTGCCTGACCCCTGAGCCGCCCATCGACCCCAACCAGGAGGTTCCCCCGGGCCCGCCCCGACCCCAGCAGAGTGAGTTCATCCCCGCACCGCCACTCCTCCTGGTGTGGCACGGGTTAAAACAAGTGTTCATTCGTTTACGTCCCAACGTTTCTAACAGTTACGTCTGTTACATGTATTGCAAAAGCCTTCAAATAACGTGTAATTTATGGGCTGTCTAACCGGTTGTAAATTGACACATAACATTATAAACTTGACATCCGCATCGAACAATATGTGCATACTCGAGATGCTCTAATATGAACATTTTGGCCTTAATAATAATAACCCATAATTATTTATATTTGGAAGCTGAAAACCAAAATATTGGCCGATAAATCTAAATTTGCTGGACAATGATTAATCGCATCCAAAATAAGATTGTGTTTACACTGTGTGTGTCTAATTATTTTGTATATTATAAATACATTTATATATTTAAAAAAACTTGCTATTTATATATAAAATATTCATATTTATATAGAACAAATTGTGTTTAAATGTATATACATTATATGCAAATATTGCTTAAATATAAAAATGCCTATGTGTGTGTGTGTGTGTATATATTTAAACAAACTTTTATTTTGTATGCGATTAATCGTTGCCCAGAACTAACTTTTATATAATTTTTGAGAGCCTGGTTACATAAACAAGTCTCTCCATTAAAAGCCATGTCCCAAACACACAATTATAACGATGATCATGTTAAGTAGCCGATACGACAGCCTGCCGCCGCACATGTTGATCTGAACTGTATTTTCCTTTTTTGAAGTGATTTCAAGCCATTTAAAGCCTTCACAACAGTGCACAGATGAAGGAAACAATACATTATTTTATTATATTAAAAATTAACATATATTGGGCGATACCGATATGGTGTCAGATATATCGTGCATCCTTAGTACATATGTATATTACTAACATTTATTTTAACAGTTAGCCTACACATGTTTTACAACATTAGCCTCGCAGGTCTTCAACAGGTCTCCACCGGCTCTAAAGAGTTTGTAATGGCCAACAGACCACATGATTCGTCTTTATCATTTATTTATCATGTGTTATCCTGGAAGCTCAAAGCTTTTATAAGGGAAATCTCACAGATCTCAACACAGTCGCTTCGACCCTGAAACCTTACGCAGGTTCAGGCGGTCTCGAGCACACAGTGCCATCGCTCATACGCTGGGAATAACTGGATCATTTGATCAGTTCTGACTGTAGATGAGAGAATTAGGATGCATCGGGAAATCATATATTTCTTCTCTTAAACTCGTTCTCAATACAATACAACTTGGCTGTGTGTTTAACCTGGAGTGTGTTCTCCTGTAGTCCCCACGGAGGCCTTGGCCAACAAGCTGTTCGGCGCCCCGGAGCCGTCGGCCATCGCTCGCTCTCTCCCGACGACAGTGCCTGACTCGCCCAACTACCGCAGTGCCCGAACGCCCCGGACCCCCCGCACCCCCCGCCTGAAGGACCCCACGCAGACGCCACGCTTCTACCCCGTGGTGAAGGACGGCCGGCCGCTCGATGCCAAGGTGTGTGTGAGCCCGGTCCTGCGCAGAGGAGTGCAGAATCACCACTTCCTGATCATCTACTCTCCTCCGAGATGTTCATGTCTGTCTGTCTCCAGTCGAGAAGAAATGAAGGTTTGTGAGGAACACACTCCAGGATGTTTCTCCATATAGTGTCTTAAATGGGGTCCAGCGGGTCGAAGGTCAGATGCGAGTTTCAAAGTCTCGACACGATCCAGCCGAGGAAGAGTCATTTACAACAAAATACACATTTATATACTTTAACCACTAATGCTGGTCTTGACCTTTCACCCTGATCTCGTAATGTGTGTCGCATCACAGCTCGAGCAAGACCAGCATTAGTGGTTAAAGTGTATAAATGTGTGTTTTGTTGTAAATGTCGCTGGTTTGTCTAGATCAGACTCTTATTCCTCGGCTGGATCGTGTCGAGACTTTGAAACTCACATCTGACCTTCGACCCGTTGGACCCCATTGAAGACACTATATGGAGAAACATCCTGGAGTGTGTTCCTCACAAACCTTCATTTCCACTGGAGACAGACAGACATGAACATCTCGGAGGAGAGTAGATGATCAGGAGACTGTAACTCTGAATGCCCGAGTCTCACTCCCGCTTCTGTCCTCTTCCAGACCCCTCGCAAGAGGAAGACGCGACACAGCTCCAACCCGCCCATGGAGTGTCACGTGGGCTGGGTGATGGACTCGCGAGAGCACCGCTCGCGCACCGCCTCCGTCAGGTGAGAGTGTGTGTGTGTGTTTCAGAGATCTCCTGTTGTCTTCTATTGAATGTTCTGATCCCATCTGACCTGCAATGCTGCCTGAATCACACACACACTGAGCGACTGAGTCTGGTTTCTCATGAGAGTTTTCCTCCGTGCTGTTACTGATGGACTTCTGGTTTCTGTCGCCTTTGGCTTGCTAATTTGGGGACATTTAATTCAATATTATTGATCTCCTGCATTGACGGCATTATATGAGAGCTGAACGATGACATCACTGTTTTCTCCAGAGTTTTCTTCATAAAAACTAAATAACTTTTTTACATCACTGAACTAACTTGATTGTGTTGCACTATAGAGCTGGTAAGTCCCGCCCCTTCCGCTAACCCCGCTGGACCTCTAGGTTAAAAAATTGTCAATGCAAGTGAATGAGAGAAAATAATTATTTTCTGATCCCGTTTGAATTTTGCAATGAATAACATATGTTGTCTGTGAATTTTTTTATGAATTTTTATTTTTATATTTTAATTTTTTATTTAAATAATGCTACAATTTAGGAGGTAGAATTTTCATACGGTTAGACTTGGTGTGAGCACTTTCTGGACTACAACTCTTCGCTGCTTTCGACGCGTTTGATATACGTCACCACCACTAGCACACGGATCCCGCTAAACAAACCATTGTTTGAATGGTGACATTTGGGTACAAAACACACAGGCATCTCAATCTAATTCCTTAGATTATCGCACCGTGATTTGTGGAGACGTGTAGTCTTTCTTGTTATGTCTATTCCACAACTGCTAGCCAAAGAATCATACAATAGAGTAACTGTCAAACTCGTTACATGAGAAATTGTATAAAAAATTCAGACAACATATGTTACATTCATGGCACAATTCAAACGAGATCAGAAAATAATTATTTTCTCTCATTCACTTGCATTGACGCTTTTTCAACCTAGAGGTCCACTTGGAGTTTTACGGATGGGCGGGACTTACCAGCTCTATTGTCCTGTTGTGTCAGTAAAGTGCTGTGTGTAAATCTGCCTCCTCTTGTGTGCAGCTCGACCGCGAGCCCGTCGGAGGGCACCGCAGCGATGGGCAACTACGGCTGCACGCCTCAGTCTCTGCCCAAGTTCCAGCACCCGTCGCACGAGCTCCTGAAGGAGAACGGCTTCACGCAGCACGTCTACCACAAGTACCGGCGGCGCTGCCTCAACGGTGGGTCACGCAGGGTCATCACACTTCACTAGTGTCCGCTATTCCCTTCACATTGCAGCTGCGAGTATTAAGATTATTAGAGTTGACTGTGAGTGAGGTTTTCAATGGCTGTGGTTCTCAACTCGTTTGGTCCCACATCCCCCCTGCTCATCAAGCCCTGACCCATATACAATAGTCAACATTTGAAGCGCATCAACAGTTCTACAAAGATGTCCTGAGACGAGGACGGGTATTGTTCAAGATTCATGTGTAACTTGGATGAAAGGTTTTGATCCACTTCAAATGTTGACTACTGTATTTATATATCGGCCTATTATAATAAATTTGTTTTCTCCATAATTGACTCACACTATTACTGTTCCCCTTTCTTTAACATACACATAAACTGTAAGAATATGACTAATACTGATAAACAGTAGGCCTATGAGGTTAAGCTCTTACAATGCAAGCCCAAACTTGTGTTTAATACAATGTTGATATGAGCAACTTCTGTCATTTAAAAAATATAGATACAAAATAACCCAAAGTGAAAATAAAGTGGGGGTTTGAGGTTATAGAAACAAGTTACCATGGTGATACACGAGCTGAGATGAATAATGAACATCGGACCTGCATGCTAATCCTCCTCAGCGATAACGAGATTTATTGCAATTTTACTTTATTTTGTGATTTACTAATTTACAACATAATGACATTTCATGCTTGTAGTCTCTTTGCGCTTTATATTTAGTGATGCGATACACCGTGCTCAATTGAAGAGTGTGTACTAGCGCAGTATAACGCCTGACAGGACCGCATCAGTTTTTCTGAAGGGAGAGAGACTTTATTTCAGAGCACACTTCCTGGCAGTTCCTGTTGTGCCTGTTCTCTGAAGTTATCGTGATTCGCCTCTCACAACATAACATGCTCTGAACACACCACTTAAACACGCAGAGTAATGTAAAAGTGCGTACCGATGGCCTCTGTGATGGCGATTATAAATTGTGTGACTGGTTCTGACCTGTCGTCCTGCAGAGCGCAAGCGTCTGGGCATCGGCCAGTCTCAGGAGATGAACACGCTCTTCCGCTTCTGGTCCTTCTTCTTGCGGGATCACTTCAACAGGAAGATGTACGAGGAATTCCGACAGCTGGTGGTGGAGGATGGGAAGGAAGGATACAGGTATGAAAATAATGCTTGATGCTTCTTCTCTGAACAGGAGTTTCTACTGGAGAGCGGGGTTCAGCGTCACCCCAGGGTCATCAGGAATGAAACGTTGGTGTTTGGAGAGAATTACAGGCACAATTACCTGTTTTTTTGGGGCATTTCAATTCTCCGCTAAATCAACATCTCTGTTTTAGGGTGGTCAATGTTAAGGCATGCGATTTATGCAATTATTTAACGCAAATAAGTAACTGAAGCATGCAAAATCGCATCATTAATGTCATTTACATTGTGATCTACTGAAGTCTGAAGTGTTTGAATCACCGGGATAATCCCGCAGCGAGCTCTCCCTCTCCACACTGTCTCAGGATGGGATGGACCCAATATTTCCCACATATTTTTAGGAGGACGAACACAAACCCGTATGAAAATTTCCGACTCAGTGTGCAAGAACCCTTTAACCCCATATTAAGCCGCTAAACTCTTAGAAAAGTTTTCAGTTTAACTATCTAGAATTCAATCAATCAGTCCATGACCGTGCTAATATAAAGAAAACCAGGCTGATTACATCAGAGAAAATAGATTTCAGCGAATTATTCGTTTCATTCATATAATAATTCATTATTCATACCAGTGTCAGTTTAGCTTTAAAACACGAGCTCTGTGATATTCTGTGATTGTCTCTGACGCGTCGCGCTGAGAAACACAGCCTGAGCGGAGCCGGTCAGATGATGCGCACTGCGTTTCTCTGCTGGATAGCGCACGGCGTCTCGCTAGTAAAGTCAGTTTGGTAAAGATTGCGGTGACGTACAGGAGTCGTATAGTAGCACGAGTGAGCGTTATATTCATGTGCAAATCAGTGTGTGTGTTCTCGACACACTGATCGCACGTTGTATTTATAAAGAGACACATTTCAGTATCTTCACGTTATTTCCACACATTCAGGATAATGTTTGGATTCGTCATGTTGCTGCGTTTAGTAGTTCTGAATGGGTCTGTGTGCTGTATATGCCGTCAGATCAAGGCTTGAAGAAATGAGTTTTGTGGGAATCACCCTTCAATCTGATAGTTTACTGTGCTGGATATAGCAAATGATGACAGAATGAACGAATGAACTTAATTTCTCAAGTTTGCGATTAATCCAAATGTAAAATCCTTCTGTTGACGAGCCCTCCTGTTTACATGGAGCATATGATGAACAAAACTCTATTTTTCATTTGTTATTAAAAGCTGATAATTAAACGTTCAGAATTCAGTGTTGTCAGGATGGCGTTGGACTGCATTACCAATGTGATCTTTAGTTTAACGTGGTGATGTTCTGAGTTGACGGCGCGGTGTTGGTTCCTCAGGTACGGTCTGGAGTGTCTCTTCAGGTTTTATAGCTATGGACTCGAGAGGAAGTTCAGGCCGGACATATTTAAAGATTTCCAAGAAGAGACCATTAAAGACTATGAAGCAGGTTAGTCTTTGCAGACAACAGATGCATTTGTGTGTGTGTGTGTGTGTGTGTGTGTGTGTGTGGAGCTCTTGTTCATTTCCTCTTCATACACCCTCAGGCCAGCTGTATGGACTCGAGAAGTTTTGGGCTTTTCTTAAATACTCGAAAACAAAGAACATGGAGATCGACCCCAAGCTGCAGGTCCATTTAAGCAAGTTCAAGCGTCTAGAAGACTTCAGAGTGGACGTAAGTCTCACACTGTCTTTTTCAAGCATGGAAACAACGTGGTTCATTTAATAATATACATTAATTGCATTTTTACTAAATGAAAAAGTTTGGGATTTTTTCATGTTAGAAGTCACTTTGTCCTACTGTTTTCCTTCTTGGTTGACGTCACGTGTCCTGTTTACAGCTGCTGTTTTAATCCGTCTCTTGTCCACTTCTGTCCTGATTTCTTCAGGGGTCTATGGGGCTGTTCTCTCAGATCAGATAGCTATCCGGTTTATCAAACGGATTTACCAACACCTGGCCACATAAATGTGTTTGGTCAGAGAAGATGGTCTTTAGTAGGGATGGGTACCGAAACCCGGTATTAAACGGGCCCCGGTACTGAATTTTGAAAGACCGCTGTATCGATAAGCTCGGACGTTATCGGTTCTGCTCTCGGTACTGGAGAAATTAAGTAAATACACGCAAGTTGGGCTACCATTTATTATTCCTATAAAGACGTTATCTTGAACATGTTTATATCGCCAGCCATTTCTGTATATAAACTATATTTTAATTAAACCATTTGTCAGTGATGCAAATTTGCAATTCGCAGTTCAGAAGAGAGAGAGAGAGAGAGAGAGAGAGCGATCTCTCACGCAAAGCCACAGCACGCGCAACACGACAGCCCTGCTTAATGAGTGACGATGTAAACATTCAACATGGTTACACTTTAGATGTGGGATATTATTCTAATATATTTTGTATTTCGGCTTCCAAAGATTATAAAAAGAAGATATTTGAGATAAAACTGTTAAAAAACGATCGATCTGTCCAGCTTAACGTCCTTTAGCCTACTTCACAGCACTGTGGAGCGCTGTCAGTTCTTCCTAAAACCCAAACGTACCGTCAGAATCAGCACGATCGGCGATTGTTGCAAAATGCTGTCTTCTACTGTTGCGAGATCAAGAAAATGGCTTTTAAAAACACAAACCTGCGCAAGAGACGCTGTTCACAAGGCGGTGCGCGCTCCGAAACAGACTGCAACGAGACAAGAAAAGTACCCTATACTTGGGCTTCGTGTGTCCTTAACTATCAAATATACATAAAAATGTCAAAATGACCAGCTCTGAGATTCACTTAAACACAGTTTATTCACTTAAACACAATTATGTCTTAAATGGATGTAAATAATAGGGAGAAAATGATGGTGCTTCAGTCCCCATTAGATCTGCACTCGGTCTTAAAGGGGCAGCAGTCTAATAGCCTAAACCTGCTGACGATTCAGCCATTAATGCAAATCAAACAACAAAAGGCAGAGAAAATCACTCACAGCTCTTGAATGAGTAACTTTAGATTTAATAAGCCTTATTCTATCTATGATAAACTATACAGTGCTATTTTATATTTGATTGCTAAATTAGGTTTCTTTTCAGACAGAAACAATTACCTGAAAAGATATGTTACACCTTCCTGAAATTAAAGCACTTTGTATAAAAGTTGTATCTTTGATTAATTGTATTCTTGTGTTTGTACTTGTTATATTCTCGTGTCCTTTTTGTATATAAAACAAAAAAAGCCTGCACACTGCTGCATAACAAAAAGATATTTTCCTTTGTTTTGCTTTTTCTATTTTACATTTCAAAATATAAAGTTTAATTATGTTATTAATTCTTAAAAAATTTTTTTAAAAAAACACCGAAAAGAACCGATAAGAATACCGTTAAAGTACCGGATCGATAAGCGGTATCGGTAAGAGTAGTAATACCGATAAAACCTTAACGATACCCATCCCTAGTCTTTAGTGACTGAACGCGTGAAACTTCTTACTGAGATTTTAGTTGAACTACACACAATACAGATTTTCCCTTACCATGATATATATTTTTTGTACTGCGATGAATAGTGGCGCGATATATCGTTGCAGCCCTAGAGTGTAATCCGATCGACCAAACCCCATCTTAACACCAGCTGTAAACAGGGCCTGAGAGATGCTTCAGTTTCAGGAGTTGAAAGGTTATGCTCAAGTCCCAAACCATGTGTCATTTCTTGCCTTCAGCCGCCCATGGAGGAAGGCGGGCGTAAGAGACACGCTTCCAGCGGAGATGGCCGTCGCCGCCACCCTTCCCAGCAGTCCAACCGCTCCCAGAACCAGGTCACTTCAGGCTCCGCCCCCCTGACTGGAGCTCCTCCCACCAGAGATGCTGCTTCAGGCTCCGCCCCTCCCACCAGAGATGATGCCAACACCCCGAGCCAGCGAACCGCCTCAGACGGCAAGCCCCCGAAGTGAGCGTCTCATGGGCCGCGGGTCCGACCGCCCGAACACAAGCATGACACAACGGCTCTCCAACGAACGGCTCACGATTGTCCAATCTCGGCTCTTCCATCTTCCCCTCGTTCACAGCATTGTGCGTCAGAAACGGACAGCAGAGGGCATGAGAAATACTTCCATTCTTCGTTTTATTAAAGACTCTGAAGTTTTATTCCTGTTGTGTCATTGGGGTACACAAAGGCTTTAGTTGAATCTTTCTGCTTCATAATCCTCAGTGGACTCGCTGTTTTATTTGGCTGAACGACGCGTGATTCCACCATGATCTTTTTTTTTTCTTTCCTTGTTAGAGATTGTGTTGAACGATGATAAGATTGCTCTTGACTAGACTAGGTACTGGATGAGGCAAACCCGTAACACAGAAAATAATGCAAATACTATAGATCTGCAGTTGTTTGAGCGAGATGATTTTATGTTACCCGTTTTTTTTTTTGTTTTTTTTTTCGGGGGTGGACGCTAAACTCTATAGCTAATAACTTTTAGCGTACCGTAAGCTTGGCCATCACTGTGACACTAACGTCCCGCCTGCCAAATCCTCTCGCTTGCTTCCAAGTGTCACGGCCTGTTACAGAAGACGACGGCTCGTCAGACGTGAAGCCGAGCTCGTCGCGGACAGATGCTCGTTCACCGGCAGACTCGCACCATCTCCTGCCCGCGGGAGTCATTACCAGAGTGTTGGTCCTAGTGTACATATGAATTCAAGAAATTAAGAGACATTACACCACCTTGGCTGTATGTGTCATTTATTGTTTATAGAGATATATTTGCCTTACGTGTTCACCTTTTTTATGCTCGCCCTAATGAGTTTTGAGTTATTATGGGTATGTTTTAGTATCACTTCTAGCTTTTCTTCATACAAACAGCATGTCGGTCTGAGTAAAGGGAAACTGACCTCAGGGTTTCAACTGGAATCATGTGAAGAAAGGCAAACCTTTGATTATGACGATTACCTGAAAACATTTGGATCATAAGCAATATTCCAATCTAATTTACGGGATTTGGCTGCCATATCAACATCTATACATTTGTTTGCTGAAATGTTTTCGGTCACATTCTCTCTGGTAATATTTGGATTTAAATTTTATTTCATTTTAACTCTCGGCAAACATTGAGCAGTTGCCCGTTTCCCTCGGCGGGCGTCTCCATTCGAAGTAGCTGTGGTCAGATCCTGATGAGAAAAATCTTGTGATCACTGATCTAATTAAAAGGCTTTTATCCCACTAAACGGTCTTTTCCATTGTGCGAGTTCATGACGGGTGTTGTGCTTCTTCAGAGGTCGACGGCTCGGATTATTGGGAACAGGCGAAATAATTCATTAAGCCATATAAATAACTGTATGTGATCCATTAAAACTGTTAATATTCATTACCATGACTCGTATATACATTCGGCTTATTGAGAAAAGAAAAATGGAAGCTGTAAAATACTTGAACCAAATCTTGTATCATAACACTTCATCTGAATTATAGGCAGATGTGATTTGCTATTAGTGTGATTTGTAATTTTGCTTTTAATAAACAGAAAAAAAAACTTTAAAATGATCAAAAACCTTAAATCAGCTGTTGAACTTTTCTTATTTTCACAGGTGTTGGGATATCCCCTCTCAGTCCAGTGATTTTTAGCAAAGTTCTGGTTTCTTCCGGTGATGTCACCTCATTTTGGTATCGCTGCTGCTGGACGAAGCATTCGCTGCATGTTCAAGGTCCTCCACTGCATATCTAAGATGAGGTTTGACTTTATTATATTCTGTCATCCCTACTGAAAAAGGGATGGATCAGCTCAGTTTAGCTGGAGAACACCTTGATTATGCCGGTCCGTCAGCTACGCCAACACTATACCAGCTCTAACCAGCATAATCCAGAACTAACCATACTAATATGGAGTTCGTGCTGGATTCTTCAGCAGAGATCAGACCAGCCTAAATGGTGTGTGTCGGGTTTTTGTAAATGAAGAATTGATTTGGCGTTCTTTTGTTTTGGGGCGCAATGGCCGAAGCATCTTTTCCATCTTCAGTGTTGGCACGATTGAAGCCATTAGCCTCCGTCTTTATTCAGTCATCACACCATATCTTCATTTGTTCCTCAGGAGAGCAGGGCCAATTTAATTCAGAGAGTTATGGACCGTTCAACCATCTCTCTGAACCGAAGATGTAACAAGTTGCATGTTTTGCACTATATATATGTTTTGAATCATGTTATGTAATGTTATGAGTGGGATTAAGTGCGCTCACGATCATCCCGCACAGCCCGCCGACTCAGTCTTTCTGGCTTAAAGTTGTCTCCATCTCTCAAGAACATCTCCAGTATTTATCCATATTTTAGTATGCCTGTTGTCCCTGAGCTTGGAAGAATGTGTTTACTGGTTACCATGGCTGCAATATGCTGGATTTAACATGTTATGGTATATTCATGCATTATTACAGGGCATAAATTACATACAGCATCTTTAATGGAGCAGCTATATATCATATCTACATCATACACTAAGGGGCCTAAAGTGTGCCAAGAAAACATCCCCACACCATTACACCACCACCACCAGCCTGCACAGTGGGAACAAGGCATGATGGATCCATGTTCTCATTCTGTTTACGCCAAATTCGGACTCTACCATCTGAAATCGAGACTCATCAGACCAGGCAACAGTTTTCCAGTCCAGTTTTGGTGAGCTCTTGCAGATTGTCGCCTCTTTCTCCTATCTGTATTGGAGATGAGTGGTACCCGGTGGGGTCTTCTGCTGGTGTAGCCCATCCGCTTCAAGGTTGTGTGTGTTGTGGCTTTGCTGCATACCTCGGTTGTAACGAGTGGTTATTTCAGTCAAAGTTGCTCTTCTATCAGCTTGAATCAGTCGGCCCATTCTCCTCTGACCTCTCGCATCAACAAGGCGTTTTGGCCCACAGGACTGACCCATACTGGATGATTTTCCCTTTTCACTCCATTCTTTGTAAACCCTAGAAATGGTTGTGTGTGAAAATCCCAGTAACTGAGCAGATTGTGAAATACTCAGACCAGCCACGCTCAAAATTGCTTAAATCCCCTTTCTTTCCCATTCTGACATTCAGTTTGGGGTTCAGTACACCAACATTCAGATTTATAAAGTCGGTGTTTGCCGTGAAAACTATGTTTTCCCTTCTGGAAGAGAGTCGGAGAACTGCAGGAAATTCCTCTTCTTGCTGCTCGCTGTTCTCTAGTAACACATTTGGACGTTGACGTGGACGCTCTTTTATATGTTAACAGCACTAATACAGCAGTGCTTATAAAGCGGAGATCTGAAACCATTCAGGGTCATTTGCGATTTACAGATTTCATC
Organism: Pimephales promelas; assembly: GCF_016745375.1. Next base: position 48,098 of record NW_024122004.1, on the reverse strand, counting down.
AAATGCTGGAGGGTTTCTATGCAGCATTTTATAAATAAGTCCCCTGGTTTAAGCCTGTATGACAATGGATTTCTTCGTGCATATTCTGTTTCCAGAGGACAAATTGAACAGCACGTGTCATTATTTTACTCTGAGCATCAGAATTATTAAAGATGCAAACACACCCGGGGATACAGGTTAGTTTTAATGAGTGATCTTCGGTCAGAACATCCAGAAACTGAACTCATAAAGAGTAGATGTGTGGAACATGTTCAGTTCCAAGAAACCAGCACCAGATTTTCATGATTAAAATATAGCATTGATCAGAAGTATTAAAATCTTTCATCAACTGTATAAATGTTGGAGCTATTCTGACACAATATGAGAACTCAGACACAGATTAAAACAATAAAAAGGACTGATCATATCTTCACGACATAAGGTCATTTGACAGGATTTGAACCCTGATCCCAAACACGGACTAGAGCATCTTCAGATAGAGTAAAGTGTGATACAGTAGTCCTGCATATATTAGTAAAGCGCTTTAGTTTGAATGAACCTGATACTGAATGCAGGAGTGTGTCCATACTCCCGATCGATTACACTGCTGATAAACTCTTGCAGAGACTACAGGAACGCGTCTGACACGTGCATTCTGGTTAATCCTGCGCTTTCTTGGCGGGTTCAGGGATGCTCTGGCTCAGCGGGGTCAGACCCAGCAGGACCGTGTGCCGATCGTACGCTTTTGAGTTACGGAACTTGTCGTCGGTGCCGTGAAGCCTGTCCAGCACACCCAGCACTCCATAGCACTGGTTAAACCTGCGGGTGAAGAGAGGCAGGGGTCAAGCAACAGCCCTGGTAAGATCATTTCATTTCTTTACTTTTAATGAAGATGGTAGTGTTAAGCGTCTGCGACTTACTTTCACTTTGATTTGCGATAGATTGCGGCGCGCTGGCTTGACAAATAGACGCTCAGCTGCTCATCTGAGGTGATGCGGCGCATCATATATGACTAAAATAACATGACATAACCTATAGCCTGCTTTCAACAACCAGATGCATTTACACTTGTCCAGTTTCGTCTGGAATACGGCCCAGACCACGTCCTCAAGTGATTTGAGCGATCGGATTCAAATCCGTCTCGAATGCGTTTCGGAGGGCAACCTGGTCTTTTCACGATCAAATAGCTATCCGATCACAGAAAACACATGAAGTGGCCAGGTGTAGGCTAAACAGCCCCTTTGAATCCATCTTCTACTTTTGTGGAAAGTTGACTAAAGTTGTGTCGCTCGAGTTTGTCTTCTCTGATACGGAGAATGGCGGCGAATACACAAACCTGCAAGACAGGCACATCGCCAGGCGAGCGTGACGTCACGGCCAGTCTTAGATTCGAGCCCGAATCCCTCTTATATATTTCACTGTACAGGATTATAGAGGCGATCTCAGTGATCAGAGAAGGGCTCATTCAGCCCATCAGGCGATTGTTTAAGCATGTATGGGTTAGAAAACGGCTATTTTTAACATGAAATGTTGCGCAATGCACCTTTAAAGAAAGCACATAAGGCTCTTGCAAATGAAAACTTAACCCTTGTGCTGCATTAGATTTTTAACACCGTTGAGTGCATTAAGGACCAAAAATGGCCACATATTAAACATTGCCTAAAATATTATATATTATTATTATTATTTTCCACTTTTACCAAGTTAAATCTTTTAACCAGCATCAGTCCTCATCATAACTACCAAAAATGTATTCAATTTCAGGATTTTAACCCTTTAATTACCAGTTTTGTTTGCGAAACCATCGATTTGTATAAGAGGAAAAAACACAAAAATTCAATTATTTTCAATAAACTAAATGCAAAGAGAAAACTTTAGATTTGGATTATCACAGTCCCACTTTGCAAAAAATCCCACTTAGCGCGTTAGAGACCAAAAATGGCCACCTATTAAACATTGCCTATTGCCTAAAATAAGGTGCATTTCCACCCATAGGGAATAAATATGTAGTGACGTCATCTGGTGGAATACACTATATAATGCAAATATAATGCTTTTGCTTCAAAATGAAAGGATGTTTGTGCAAAAATCATGTTTCATGTATTACTGACAGCCTCAGATTTAAACAACGTTTTAATGGGTTTCAATGGGCCATTTTTGGTCTTTATGGTGCTGAGTGTTACTATTTGATCTACACAGTGTGTGTTATACATATTTTGCAAAATGGGATCACATTTTTTACATGTATCCAAAAAGTCACAATTTTGCCAAATTTCATACCATTTGCATTAAAACAGCCAAAATGGTCAAAGAAATTAAACTGCAAAAGACCAAAAATGTCCCTAATGCAGCATAAGGGTTAAGAGGTGATAATTTACTAATAAGCTGCTTCTGTGATATGGAGTGATATGGTGGGACAGAATTGGCTAATCTTATCACAGAAAATGGGCAGGACATCGAGAGTTTTGACTCTGTCCCATGATGCATCACCAGTTTGCATGTACTGTATGTATCCTCACATGGACGGCTATAGATAGTTGAACGGCTCTCCAGAGTTTGCCGGTTATCTCACGAGAACAAAGTTGACTATGAGTTGAAAGTAGAGCATAGTTGATTGGACAACAGCACAGATCAACTCTATCTCTCAGCCATAAACTGCAGACACGTCTTACTGTACACGAGCAGTACGCTTATGACTACAGATGAACCGGTCGGCCGGACATAAATCAAAAACTGATCTCTATTCCGGACTTGTGTAAAAACTGCATTGTAATTATTTTCCTAAAATTGTGGAAATGTGGAGGAGGAGAGTAAATTATCAGGACTTTTTCATTTTGAAATGAACTAATCCTTCAAGGTTAGCCTATTATTTAAGGCTCTGATTTACTTCGAATGGAAGAATGAACGGGAGCGACTTCATTTCAAATAAAATCTGGGCAAAACGAATGTTCTCTTCATTTGATGGACACAGTGAGCGCTGGACTTACTTGAGATGGTGGTAGTCGTGAAACTCCGGCGAGGGCAGCAGGGGTAGGTGGTACCCGCAGTGAGAGACGGTGGTCACCAGCAGAGCCACGGTGAACCAGAGGCTGGTGGTGGCGACGTGCGAGCCGAGCAGAACCGGACCCGCCAGAGCCGGCAGCATGTTGGACAACTGCACACACACACATCAAGGGCTTTCAGCACACACCCACTGTACGGGTCACATGTTCACATCTGAGCCGGATCTTACCACATGCTCCACCGGATGAGCGTAGAGCGCCACCACTCCCACCGGAGCCGTCCACTCGTGGTGAATCTTGTGGATGCTCTTATAGAGCGACGGATGGTGAACCAGCCTGAAACAGCAGAAGAAGATGAGCACGAACCAGAGAAATATTCTGTGTGTGATGGAATTAAACAGATGATGATTGATGGATGCACTTTAATGGACTTCAAAACAAAAACAGCCATTCACTCCCACATCCCAGGCCCGACCTGTGGATCCTTCATGTTTGGCCCCTGATGGGTATGAACTGAGGGACGCCTGCCGTGATTGAGACCATTCGAAGTGCTAGGGCCTCTTCCACTAGACAAATGGGTGTCTTTAAAGGGTGTTGTGTTGTACATGATGCAGATCCGGTCAACTGCTAGATTGCTTCAGTTCTGGAAAAGTTATCAACAGGCACATGCTCCGCCACTCTCAGGGTTTATGTTTTGGCTTGCCACGCCTTGGTCGACGGGGTGCCACTCGGGAGACATCCTCTACTCGCTCGCTTCATTCGTGGGGCCAGACGACTGAGGCCTCCCGTAACAACCAAGATTCCTTCGTGGGACTTTGCTAGTCAGCGTCTGACAAACTTCTGACCATAAAGATGGTTCTTATGTCATTGGGTCAGGGATGCTATTGCTCTTGTCTATGGGTTTCGCCGACGGGTCTAAGGGTTCACTCCTCCAGAGGCGCCTCCTCTGCTGCCTTGGCAAGGGGTGTTTGTGATGCGGCAGGCTTTTCTCCATCAGATTAGAAAAGAAATAAACCACCCCTTTAAATACATAGAAATTTGATTCGGATCGAGCTCAATCAGATCGATTAAGGTGTTTAAACTCAGTCACTCACTCACACACACACACATCGACTAAGGTGTTTATATGAGGGCCTTTTTTAGAGGGCTTTTCAGTCTGAACGGATTATCTGGTTGCATGTAAATGTAGCCACTGATTCTGCTGTGAGCTGTATGATGTGTGTGTAGTAGAAGAGTATGATGTGTAGCTGACCTGTGTGTGTAGTAGAAGAGCACCTCCTCCAACAGGCCGCAGACGGACAGCTCCAGCAGGACCCAGTGGAAGCTGGGCAGCTCCGGGCTACACGGGTCCCCGCGCCACTGCATCAGCATGTAGACCAGAACCACCACCGGCCCTGACAGACACACCTGGTTAAACAGCACCGTCTTCACCGCGTGACGCAACCGGTCTGGGTCCACCTGCCGGGAAAACACTCATTACTGGTACTCATTACATTGAGTTGCTAACACTTTACTTTGATGCTCCGCAACAGACCTTCTACTGACTATAGTGTGGCGAGCAGGACGAGGCCGTGAGAGAGGGGCGCTAGGCCGCTGGCGTGATTGCTGATGAGCAACCCCGGTCTAAAAGTCTAAAACTTTTGACGCTGGTCTAAAAGTGTTGTCTCTATTCTCTTAATGAGTCATGGGTGTGTTTTGGGCATAACGTGCAATAAACCAATCAGAGTCTCGTCTCCCATTCGCTTTATAGCCAGTTGCGCTCTCATGGCGGATTCGCTATTTACACGGAGGAATTAGCAAGCGGAAAAACTGAACGCTTCTCTAGCAAGGAAACAGATCTGCTCATGCGCGAGGTTAAAGCTGTGTGTGTGTGTGTGTGTGTGTGTGTGTGTGAGGTTAAAGCGAGACCATCTACAAGACGAGGCGGATTCACAATATCTTTATGTAGACTATTATAATCTCTTACATTGTAATTTTTTAACCTTGGCGTGTTTGTGTGAGTGTGTGTGTGTGATAAGCAGGGTGTAACACATTGTGCACTAATATTACTAACACGCTCTTTAATTAATAAATAAATATTGTGCCATTGACTTTAGACCGTGTTTCTGTTGGTCAATGTCTCAAAGTCTATTTCAGTTCCTCATAATAGCAACGTACCATCAACCTGAACACACACTCGTAAAAATGAAAACTGCGTCGGGCTGAAACTAGCAAAACACACTTGCGTCGCGCCTGGTGTGCGATAGGGCCGTTACTCTTTCATACATGTCAACTTATTCTACCAACTCGTTAGTTGACATGTAGTTGTTACTTATCTCTCTAAAGTGGAGGTTACTGAAGGGTAACGCATAATCTGAGAGAAAACCTGTACAGATTATTATTATCAGTTGCTTCATATAATGGCTGAGACTGTCATCGGTGAACTCTGAACTTTATCATAAACAGGGTATTATTGAGCTTCTCTCTTTGCTTTAATAGCCAGGCATTATTATTATTACACACCACATCATCGAAACGCGTTTACGACTGTTATTTTAAGATTATATGTGCTGTGTAATCTAAATGTATGTAATGCGTGCTAAAATTGTTATCAGTACGGAAAGTTATCACTTTACAGACCAATGTTTTCCTTCAACGACATCTGGACTATGAGCAGAAATACAGTCAAACATTGAGCCGTGGTTTACACAGAAAGGAGACACTCTAATATATATTTACTGTAGTATATCAATACATAGCAATATTTGCAGATATATTACTAATACACCCTTAACATCTTTGAGCGCTGCTGCAAATGAATAACTTAATTAAGAGTTTTGAATTGATTTACTGAAACAGAAGTCTAAAGTACTACATAAAAATGACTTAAATTGACCAACTCTAACTATTTTTTTCCTGCATTTTTGCCCTTTCACGTTTAAATCGGAGATGCTATTGAAACATGTCGGCATTATTAGCGAGACACAAAATAAGGAAGCATCATGCAATTTCTCTAACGACGAGGTTTTCAAAAAACGTACTGGTCTAATAGTAAATGCATTCAAATCAGTGCAATAACAGCAAAATAATTGTGTGAATACATTTCCCAGCAAGAACTAATGAGAGAAAGCTGGATCTGTCTTCTTTTCTACTTTATACTAGCGCTGCCTCTATACATTATTGTTGTAATCAAGTAATTGACCAATTATTGTGATGATTAATCCAACAATTGGATATTTTTTTGTTATTAATAATTGGATCCATACAGTCTAAAATGAAAGTAACCGTATGTTTTTATTGAACAATACTGTAAACATAATAGGGATGCATCGATATGATATACTGGCAGATAAATCGAAACCCACATTTTTATATAATTTTGGAGAGCCTGATTACGAAAACAAGTCTCACCGTTAAAAGCCACGTCCCAAACACACAATTATAGACCATTTCACAAGATGTAAACAAGACTGGTCCAGAAGCACTTCCTGTTTCAGTTTGTATCTGTTTTCTTTATTTCACATGTAAAGAAAGCATCTTAAAGATGTTTGTTTAACTTTTTGATTCAGTTTTAAATGTTCTGTTGGTTGTATTTTATCCCAGCTTTTATGTAGTGTTAAAAAACTGAAACAGGAAGTGCTTCTGGACCAGTGTTGTTTACATCTTTTGAAATGGTCTATAATGATGAGTATGATAATGTTACGTGGCTTATATGACAGATTTGCGATGCACATGTTGCACTGAACTGTTTTCTCCTATTCTGAAGTGATTTCAATCATATTTCAAGCAGTTTAAAGCAGTCATGTTGAACAGAGCCCATCTAAAGTGTCTCCGCTGAAGGAAATATTATTTACCAGCTTTAATATATCGGCCAAATTCTCATATTGAGACAATAACATTAAAAATAAACAAATATCGTCCGATATCGACATGGTGCTTAAGTTAATTTAATTTGCTTTAATTTTCATTTATCTGAAATGGAATATTTTGTAACATTATTCGACACTGGTCAGTTGTAATTAGAGTCAATTAAATGATGGAATGATGGCAACGCTATCTCAGGACCAATTCGTACGAGTGATTAAAAAGTGTCTAATTCGTACTAATTCATACGATTCATACCCTCTTGATGGGTATGTTTAGGGGCGGGGTCAGGGGTAGGTCATTCGTACGAATTCATACAAATTGGCCAACTCGTAAAATATGTACGATTTAGCAAAAATTGTACTAATTCGTAAGAGTTAGGCTGTAAACCTTGTAAAATTCGTACGAATTGCTGTGAGATTGGGTTGGAAGGCCCTGGGATGGCTCCCGTACCATTCGAAACAGACGTGATTCAGAGTTTAAACAGGACGGTACCGGATTGTTTTTGTCAGGCTGGATCCTGTAGCGTGTGATGAAGCTCGGCTTCCCCGTCGTGTCGACCAGCATCAGCAGGGCGTTGAACAGCCAGAAGGAGAGCGTCGGCACCAGCATCGTCCCTGTTCAACACCACACCAGTCATGTTTGGCCAGAAACCACTTTCAACTCTTTGCATTACTTGGAAAGTTCAACTAAATAAAATGTCTTGATGCAGAATACAGTGGTTTTTGCCAAAATTATATTATTTAAGTGAACTTTTCCAGGTCCAGACTGACACTAACAAAGATCAATATGTTCTCTTTTTGTACTTTAAAGGCAGACGGTTCAGTCTGGAACAACAGATGAACATTTCATGATCAATGTCCAGAGGGGAAGCTGCATAAAGGTTAAAAACAAGTTTTACTAATCTCTAACCGATAAAGAACAAGGCAGCCTCATTTCCACCCATGGCTTGGTGAAGCTTGGTCAACTGTGTCTGCCAGAAGTCTCCAGACGCTCCCCAAAACCTCTGCAAATGCCTTCAAAACACAAGCAGCTCTTTAACGATTAATGATCGCTGGATACAGGACAGATACAGCACAGGCAGCAGATCATGAGGTTTAATGCAAGGCTGACATGAAAATGAAAATTGCTCACCATGTCACTGAGTTTCTAAACCCGACCAGGAAGAAAAGCCCAGATCCGATGACAAAAGCGGCTTTCTTCACCGAGTCCCACAGTCCTCCACTATTTCCCTTTTTAGATGAAGATAAAATCCCTCATCATATTGTTTGAAGTTCAACTAATGTATAAAGTGCCACCATACTGAATTTACGCCTTTTACTGAAAAGCACTGACTCTTTCCCACACTATAATAGAATAATAGTAAACTAATGAAAACTACGACGCAGTATTTCTGACAGGAACAGAATTGACAGCTTGTAAACTGGAGCTAATGGCGCAGAAACAATTCAGCGTTTACTATTATCACGTTATTACCTTTTTCGATGTGCAACTACAAGTTGTTATTTGCATGATGTTTTTTTTTTCATTAAATGAAATAGCCGACCGTGTTAATCTTTTAAATAGTTTCGTTGCAAACTTCAGTGTTGAAAACAAGCAGACTTGTTATGCAAAATAATACGGCAGCGATGATGTAACAACAGGAGCGACACATCTATAGTTACAAACACATTAAAGTACGAGTTCAGTGAGACAGAACAAACCCCAGCACTGAGTAATAATGAAGTGAGAAGACTTACTCTGTCCATGCTGACTGTCTGAGTGCAGGAGCTGACAGCCATGTGTTTATACTGTACATGTTTACAGCCTCGGCTACGTCACCAGCTGATCTGTGATTGGCCAACCACTGGTCAGCTGACACCCGTGCTAAAGCAGCGGCTGCTTTCTTGCAGGAGTGCCCTGATAAAATATTAATAATACAAAAATCTTTTTTTTTCAATGCAAAAATAATACCTAACAATAATATTGCATAGCTCGTTATAGACAGACTATCATAGATTGAGTTTGAGTTTGAGCAGATTGAGTCACAGCTCTGATGTTTTTGTAAAACAGTGACCCCTAGAGCAGCTGTGGTGTACTTGCACTATCGTAAATAACCGACTTGCTTACTGAACTACTGATGATGGTAATAATAGGTTAATAACTATATGTCAAGTGATAGACTACTTTATATTTAAAAAGTTGCCTATAGCGATTTTTACATGATTTCTGATAAATCACAAGTATGGTAATTTCATTTGTGTTTTTTGATTGCAATGTAAACATTACAAAATGTCAGATGACATCAATAAAGTTAAATGTACGTCGTATTATTTCTTAACATTGGCCGTTATATGATTTCATTAGACATGATTATTACAATTTATCATAAAACACTATTTATGTCACGGTCTCCAGGTGGAGTGCCCTTGAGAGTCACCAGAGGGCACTCCACACCAGATGTTCATCTTTCACTCACAACTACATTTCCCAGAACTCACTGCCCGGACTCACCAGCACTCATCTCATTTACCTTGTTCTCATGCTATTGTCTTGTTCAGTTCACACTATAAATACCTTGTGTTCTCATTCACTCACCGCAAAGTCTTGTATTTTCTGGTATTTTGACCTGTGGATTGATTATTCCCTGGTGTCTGCTGCATCATGACAATTTACAACCTCTAGGCCAGGGATTCCCCTGAAATATAACACGGATAACCTTAAAAACAATATTTTTCTATCAGATTAGTCTTTGATTAGTCACTCGAACCTTTATCTAAACGTTTTTTTCAAAACCATCTCATTCTGCTATTGTGTGACGTCATCACAGTTTTGAACGGATTTTTAGTAGTAGAGCTTTGGGGGGGACGCCGCCGGAAAAACCAGCCATGCAAGTTTGAGAGCGGCGCCCCTGACACAGCTCGCGAGAATCACGAAATGCTTTACGGCAACGACGTCACACACATCAACAACAACATACTGTATGAAGCTACTTTCGCGCATCCAAGAAAACTCGGTCAGAAATGTCCAGAAAAAGGGAAAGAGAATCGGACCGTGCTAGAAACCGGACCGGAGTCCCCTCGGTCGGGCTTTCACTCGTTGGCGCTGCACTGGATTGTAACTGCGATGCTGACCTGGCGATCTTGTTGATGGACTTGTAAGTAAATCTCTTATTTGTAAACTTGTTTGCGTTCTATGTTGCTGCGCTGGCTTGTAGTTTGTCATATTTTACAGTGCTGTTCATTCATCCGTTGTTGATAATTAGACCAGTTCAATAATTTTCACATGTCTAGCTTTCAATTACCAGAGCTGTAAGCAAACTTCCTAACAAACAGTCGTTTCTCTTAGTCTTGTTGTTTTTTTTCGTGATGTTTTATTGCCGAGGTTGCCACAAGAGCTAGTTTGCCAGAACTCAGGTGTTGTGATGTGTATTTATCACGTGTGTCTGGTTTGGATTTCTTATAGCGTGCGTAAGTTACTGTTATATAAACTTTATCTGACTAACAGTGCACTTCCCGACTGTAACTTTACTTCAAATTGTGTTGATTATGAATCAAATAAATCTTGACGCTGTTGATGTTGATTCTTGCGATTATCATGAGGACAAGTCAATATCTCACATAATTATTAGGACATATATGAGCCTAGAGGTTGTAAATAATTGAACACAATTTGCTATTATGATAAATTGTAATAATCATGTCTAATGAAATCATAACGGCCAATGTTATGAAATAATTCGACGTACATTTAACTTTATTGATGTCATCTGACATTTTGTAATGTTTACATTAACATAAATGAAATTATACAGTAGTCCAAACGTATTACTTCTGATTTTACAGAAATCATGTAAAAACGTTATAAGCCAGCAAACGTGATAGGCAACTTTATTATTAAAAAGCAGTCTAACACTTGACAGTAGTTCAGTAGATATGCAGTAACAGGGGAATAACGGTTATTTACGACAGTGCAAGTACACCACAGCGGCTCTAGAGGTCACTGTTTTACAAAAAAATCTGAGACTGCATGGTGTGGCTTTAATGTAAGCTTGTATTTTCATGATTTTCACAAGCATCCTGGTCACCAGTATACCAGCACCAAAACACAACATATGCTGGTTTTTCCAGCAGGGTAGTGACGTAAGACCTGGCCCGTGCTGGCTCTTTAGCCTGTTGAAAAGCACACCGGTTCTTTGGAGGCTCATCAGTCAAACCTAACCCAACTCGAACCGACACTAGCTCTAGCTCTGAAACAGCACCTGGTTCTTGTTGGTGGAAAAGGGGTATCTGACGCCCAGACATGTTTAGAGCAGAAAAATAATAACTGATAAAATACAATAATGTTGCAGCAGCTTCAGTGCTTGAACCCCTAAAATACACCTGGATTAAAATACGTTTAAGATGCATAAATTATAAATGAGAGATGTGATTCTACTACAAAACTAAATGACTGATCTTCATGAACACAAACAGAGCTTGAGAAAAGCACAGATACACACCATCACACACATTGATGTCTATATGAGGATTTATTACACACATTTATTCTGACGTATTTCAGAAATAGAAGTTCAGCTGTTATTGATGTAATGAAGAGAAAATAAAAGACTCCATAACATCTCAATGTTTATTTTTTATCACACAGCTCAAAGCATTATGGGTAGAATCTCTCTACAGTCTATTCTAATTCTTCAACAGTTTCACTGATCCAAGACCAACCCCAAACCCCGGATAGAGCGGCTTAGTGAATGTGGTCTGGGCTTTGTGTATGAGGTTCATTGTGTCTCTGTCGACGCTGTAGAAGGACAGAGTTCCTGCACTGTGATCCACAAACACTCCTATTATACCGCTGGACACTACAGGGAGATAAGTCACTTTGGTATTGTATAGGAATACAGTTTTGGGGGGAGAGCAAATCAAAGTCCAGGACTGATCATTACCTCCAAACACACACTCATCCCCTGATCCCTTCCTGCTAATGCTCTTATACGACACTGCTATCTGCGCAACACCAATCCCACTCCACTCGATCTCCCAGTAAGAGCGTCCACCCACACTCTCTCTACACAACACCTGAGGATAATGATCAAATCTGTCTGGATGATCAACATACGACTCCTCTTGGAAGTGGAAAGTGATCACTCTTCTGTCCTCGGACAGATGGAGGAATGTGTGCACTGTGTTCATATCCAGAGTGAGCGGATGGGAATCTGATGGAGATAAAACACAGCACAATCAGGAATTATGAATCTGATCTTTTATGAAGCTGAATGTCTCAGCACAGTTGAATCATCATTTACATGATCAATTTTTCTCTCAGCTTCTCCAGAAGAGCATGAACACAGTGAGAGAGTTTTCTGACTTACATTGAAGGAACTCGCTCCTGGTCTTGGGAACAGCGACTGTGGAAATCGACAGACGTGAAGAGTGTGATTATCGTGTCAAGGGAAAGCGATCGCTAACACATGCAGAAATCCTCCAACACTGAAGATCTTTAGAGATGTCTCTGAGGTTTACAGAGCCCAAATCCTGACACAACCACTATTGAGGGTTGATATTATTGACATAACCATGTTTGATTTGGCTTCTGTAGACATGAACTGATCACATATTTGATTTGAAAGAATAGGACTCAAAATTGCTCATCATACAAAGTAATCATCTCACCTCATAAGACTTGGATTAAACCTCAACCTCCCTGTTTCGTCAAAACAATGAGGTTTTTCTTTAAATTCTGTTATACTCAAAAATTCCTGTAGAGGGCAGTGTAGTGTGGTGACTGGGCAGGAACCATTGGGAGGGGTTGTTTCCAAGGGGGCACAATAAAGTGGTGCACCACAAGAGCAGGTGAAAAGTTTGGAGAAGATCTCTTGCTGGACTTGCAACGAATTTCACCCACATTCAGTTAAAACAAATTCAAACTTGAAGAAGCAACTGGTATGAACATGAATTTATTTATTTATTTTTGATGTAATCTATGAGTTGTAAGAGATCAGTTTTGTGTTTCAGCATATTTGATGGATTTTACTAGTTTGCTTGCTACATTACTGATTGATGCTAAGATTTTGTATGATTTGGTGTGATTTGAGGGAAAGGTGTTTAAGTTTGTTAACATTTATTATTTTGTGTCAAAGCATTTTGATTTAGTTGATTGATATTGAAGGTAAATGAGACGTTAAATGTTGTTATATTAGTGTGTTTTTCTTTTGTCTAATTTTATCTTTAAAGATTATCAACCTATTGCTGATCTATTTCTGACCTATTGCTGACTACTGCTTCTGCAAATACCTCTGCAATCCCAGAAAATAAACAGTCAAGTCAATGAGTTGCTTTCTCTTGCGTCCTTCAATGTTTGAACGCCATATCAAGTTTGGGCAGAGCTGAATAAAAAAGTGGGAAACTTGACACTCCCAATTTGTCTTTTTCAAAGAGACATCAATTGATCAATAAAAGTCTCATGCTCATCATTTATTTAAGATTAACTAGATTAACCATTTCATTGCTGTGTGGTTTGGCCTGCATTAAAAAGGAAAAAAAAAATGTCCTAATTTATTGTCTAAATAATTTTTATTCATAAAGTAAAGGCATATAACCAGTTTAATTGTAGTGCATTGACAATAGTTTAATATAATTAGTTTATTTATTAAATTAACTTGGTCCATAAACCAAACACACTTGCAAGTAATAATATGAAACTGTGCTCTAAGTTTTAAGCCAGTCCAACAGGAAGTGGGCTATTTTGGTCTGGATGTGGATGTTTAGGTGACCGTTTCGTTACCTAACTAAAGGCACCGGGGATGCGGTGTCGCCATTGCTCCTCAAAGCTATATTTATATCCAGTATATCTGTTCTGTATGCTGCTGTTTGCACGTTGCACATTAAAATATACCCTTTGATAAATAAAAAAACATTTGTTTGTTTTTTTAATGGCTCACAAATACGCGCCAATTTTATTTTTTATTTAATGCCAATTCAATATTATAATCTTATCAGTTAACGGTTAATAATCGATCAATGAGCGGCGGTTGTCGGTCGGGAAAATTAACCGTAATGAGCATCCTTAAATGTTAGTGTGTATTAATATTTTGGAAGATAGTCAAAGCTGCTATGTATATATTTGGTTAAAAGAATATTTCGCCTGAATCACTACTAGAAAAGTCTTCAGTTTGTGTTCAGCACTTTGAAAAAAACTTTTGCTGATAATTTACTCACCCCCGTGTCATCCAAGATGTCCATGTCTTTCTTTCTTCAGTCGAAAAGAAATTTTTGATGAAAACATTCCAGAATTTTCTCCGTATAATGGACTTCAATGGGAACCAAACAGTTCAAGGCTGAAAAGACAGTTTCAGTGCAAACTGTTCAAAGAGCTTTAAACGACACCAGACGATGAATAAGGGTCTTATCATGCGAAACAAGTTTGAGTTTGTGACTCTCCTGTTCGAACTCGTTCATCAAAATGAACAAATCTTTTTCCGAGTCTTTTGGTTCATTCAATGAACGAAACAAACAAATTGACTCGGAAAAAGATTTGTTCGTTTTGATGAACGAGTTTGAACTGGAGAGTCACGAACACGCATCACAGAAAAGAGCAAGGCGAGCATTTGAGCTTATAAAACTTAAACTTTGTTATTTATTTATTAAATGAGCGATCGTTTCACTTGATAAGACCCTTATTCATCGTCTGGTGTCTCATTTGGACCTTGAACCGTTTGGACCCCATTGAAGAAAAGATTTCTTTTCGACTGAAGAAAGAAAGACATGGACATCTTGGATGACATGGAGGAGAGTAAATTATCAGCAAAAGTTTTTAAAAAGGTGAACTACTCCTTTAGACACATGCAGATTGAGCTGACCAATGTTCAAAAGTGGTAAAGCTTCTCTTCCTGAAGAACTGAGATGAGTTTAGCTTTCACAGGATGTCTGTGTTTCTCATCTTTCTCATGCTCTCTTGACTGGTTAAACTTTCATGTGTGATTTCGGAATATTGTTCCTCGTGAATTAGTCCCTGCTGACACAGTTAATCTGCATTGATCTGGACATTTGTAACATCCTGAATGAGATCTGACCAATGATTATCGAAATATATTGCTTTATCTGACTCACTATTCAGATGCGGCTCGTCTCTCTCCAGATGATTCCTGTAGCACAGATAGAAGCAGAAAGAGAGAGTGAGACAAACAGGAAAAAACCAAAACTAGCAAGTATGTAATGCAACTGATAAATAAGCAAATTTAAGCATTTCATGACAGGGAGGAAATATATATGTCCTGTCATTTTTTTTTTTAAAGCTGCAGTGCGCAGTTTTTCCTCTTTGTCGCCATCTCTGTTCGAAATCTGCAATTGCAGTTGTCGGAATGACCGGCTTTACGTGGGTTGTGCCTCGGCTCGGCACAGCGCGGATGAATCCAGTGTTTTGAGAGTGTGCGGCTGCCAGTTGCCGCCGGTTCGACTTTTTGGAAGTATGACCAACATAAGAATTTTCCCCAGAAAATGTCATCATCCACTTTTGTTCTGACCAACACAGGCAAAACAAGCATTGCAGTAAATCACGCTGATTAAATCTAACGATCACTTATCATATCATGTCAAACGTGCGAATTATACTTTAATCTCAAACTGTTCATGTTAACAACATGAGAATTGCACGACTACATTTAATGCCCTTCCGATATTATTCTTGTTTCCGCATGGGCCGTTGCAGTCTCTCTTCTTCTGTAGTCACTCCGAAGTCTTTCGCATTTTACAGCGGGTGAACCTCCAGTTGGTCGTTTTAACCCTTCCTGGATCCACCATCAAATTGTTATTAAACTAACAAGTGCTGTGAGAAAAGTTATTACGAGCTTACCGTTTTTGAATCGAGCTACGGCAAGCGATAGTTTTGAACACGGGCTGGTTATGTACTTGCTCAAATTTATTTTGGATATTTTTTAACCCAAAAAACCTACGAACTGCAGATTTAAAAACAATGTTCTTGTCTACATGAAAGCTATATTCTCTGTCAATTAGCTAAAGTTTTGTAAATGTATTAAATCAGTGTTTTAAAGGCGGAAAATCAAACATTAAATTACTACGTTTACAGAAAGTGGGCTAATTTGTTTAGTAAAATTGCGATATCAAGATGATGATATCATATTACTGTATTTTTGTTGTGAACATTGAACTACTATTCAGACTCACCCGGTTGTGTGTGCGTCACTGTTGTTTCTCTCAGGGCCCTGTTTAATGTCACACGAAGACACTGTAGAGTAATAATACTCATTAAATCCAGCATAGAGTGAAGGTGTTGTTGAGTGTGTGTGTGTGTGTAACCTTTCTTGTAGTTGTTCTCCAGCTGTTCGGCCAGATCATTCTGCTTTATCTTCCTCAGGATGTCCACCGTGACTTTCACAGCTTCTTCTGGTCCAAAACACGCCACCATCTTGTCCACAGTTTTAAAGCGATCTGCGTTCTCCATTTGAGACTTTGAAATACACTCATGATTAATCGTTAAGTGCCACTGAAACTGCTTCAGATCATCTTGTAGTAGATCCATCAGTGATTTCAAGAGCAGCTCCTTAATAGACGCCATATTCCTTCACGGATTCACTTCAGCAGGACAAAGGGAAAAAGACAAAGTAATTACACTCTAAACACGTGGAAACTAAACTAAAGCAATGCTTAATGGAGTTTTAAGCAAGGAGCCCTTCAATTCATAATGTGTGAGGTTATTACTTTCCAACAGGTTTCATTTACTGTCATCTACTGGTCAAACAGCAGAAGCGTGTATGGTGTCTCATTCTGAAACATGGCCTGTATTTTTTATTAAACTAACCATGTAAATATAAGCGTCACACCCACACAAGTGTCTCTATTATGTAAACAACACTGGTCCAGAAGCACTTCCTGTTTCAGTTTTTTAACACTACATAAAAGCTGGGATAAAATACAACCAACAGAACATTTAAAACTGAATCAAAAAGTTAAACAAACATCTTTAAGATGCTTTCTTTACATGTGAAATAAAGAAAACAGTTACAAACTGAAACAGGAAGTGCTTCTGGACCAGTGTTGTTTACATCTTGTGAAATGGTCTATTGCTATCAGTAACACACAAATGAAGGGCTTCATTTTTACGCGCCTCAAACTCCCGCGTCCATTTACAGTAGCCAACATTTTGAAGTGGATCAAAAAAGTTCATTAAAGTTGTCCTAGGACAAGAACGGGTATTGTTCAAAATTCATGTCTAACTTTGATGAAAAGTTTTGATCCACTTCAAATGTTGATACTGTAGTGGAAGTGACATGGTCAGTAATCAGGGTCCGGTTTTTCAAAAGATTTAATCTGGATAAAATTGATCCGGATTTAGTAATCCTTTTTTTTTTTTTGCGATCTGTGATCACGAAATCCAGCTTACTTTTGCTTTATCTCGGCCAAAGTTTGATCAATCGAAACAAAAATCGATACACTTTATCGGGAGCATGTTCTGAGGTGTCATACCAAAGTTGGGAATAGCACCACCTATGGGTCATACGATATGCAAAATTGCTATTTTGGCCAATAACTTTTGAACCGTTTTTCAGAAAATCATAAATGTGGTACCTATGGATTCCTTGGCTCATGCCGAATCCGTGGATATCAATTTTGCCATGATGGGATGTACCTTGTGTCCGCCATTTTGAATTTTGTCATAATTTGCTATATCTTTAAAACTTTTTAACATTTCTTCACCAAATTTGGTATGGATCATCATTCGCATGGCCCGAAGGTACATGAGAAATTTGATGACAGCGTCACCTAGTGTTCCAAATTTATAAGGCTTTTTGTAAAAACGCTTGTAACGTTTGCAAATATAGTTCAAAGTTTGATTCCTTTATATCAATACGTTCCTTGGCTTATACCGATTCCAACGATGTCTCATTTTTCATTTTCCAACAATGTGACTGTCCGCCATATTGGAGCAAATGAAAAAACATTTTTTTGCTACTCCTCCTTCAAATCTTGCTCAAATTTGTCCAAAATTTGTTCAGATGATCTTTGGACCGAGCCGCACAGAAATGACTGAACAGATTTTTGATATTCACTACCGTTTTCGAGATACTTGTCTCCAAAGTTGACCTAGCCTGTATTTGTTGCCTTATGCTAGTTAGCTAAGCATAATAATTGTTTAGCATGCTAGCCAGGTGCCATTCTTTTGAATGGGGCTCTTCAGCTAACAGGATAACTATAAGGTATATTAGCATTGAGCTAGCTTAGCATGTTAATCACGTTAACATGATTTTGTGTGCTTATTTTTATACTGAAGCCTGTCCTCTGCAGCTTTGTAACTTCCATCCTATGAGTGGCGCAAGCGGCTAAACCACGTGTCACGAATCCCGAACCATTGCGGTCGTGGGTTCGAATCCTGTGTGGCACATGCCCAGACCGCGAGAGGTACTGTGGCCTTAAGTGGTGGAAAAGTCGTTTCAGTTCTAGACATGGTGTCTGTCTGAGAAAGGACATGTGCTTGCTGTACTTGTTGTGCTTGTGGTCCCTTCCAGGGCTTGGCCCCGCAAAGGCTGCTTGCAGCTTTAATTCGGATTTGGATTTGTTTTGGATTTAAAAAATCAGTGATTGCCATTATTTGCATTTTTTTTGGTTATTCTGTAATCATTGCATGCATCACTAATAAATATTCTAAAAACAAAAATATTTTTGATTGTGATCAATATATATATCAATTAGTGACAGAATAAAATTAGTTGTTTTTGGTCAATTTTGACAGCTGTTTGGGGGATTATTTTATGAGGCCACACTCTTTCTACTTTGCTGTAGGCCAATAGAGCTGGTAAGTCCCGCCCATCCGTAAAACTCCCAGTGGACCTCTAGGTTGAAAAAGCGTCAATGCAAGTGAATGAGAGAAAATAACTATTTTCTGATCTCGTTTGAATTGTGCCATGAATGTAACATATGTTGTCTGAATTTTTTATATAATTTCTCATGTAACGAGTTTGACAGTATATTGTATGATTCTTTGGCTAGCAGTTGTGGAATAGACATAACGAGACTACACGTGGCATACGGCCATCTCCCCACTTGCATACCTCAACCCTTCCACATGCCCAGACCTGAAGTGGTTTTCACCACCTCAACTAGTTTGTCCTCTCTGAAAGAAGGCGGTGAAGTGCACCAAAGACACAGGCATGTTTAGCGGGATTCGTGTGCTCGTGGGGGTGATGTATATCAAACACGTCGATAGAGTTGTAGCCCACAAAGTGTTCTCACACAAAGTCTAACCGTATGAAAATTCTACCCGCTAAATTGTAGCATTCTTTACACGAAACATTATATAAAAAATTCACAGACAACATATGTTACATAATTGCACAATTCAAACGGGATTAGAAAATAATTATTTTCTCTCCAAGATTGGATTACGTAATCATTCTAATCCGATTATGTAATACGTTTTTTCTATTGAAAAACACATTTTCAAGATTTCATCAAATCCGTTATCCAAAATCCTAGTGGATTACTTTTGAAAAACCAGGCCCTGGATACTACAAACCATGTTGGCCTATTGTTTTAAACTATTATTTAATCTATAGAAATAATCTGAGCACATACATAAGCATGTTTCCGCCACTGAATAAAATAAATAAATAAATAAATAAATGCGACTTTTTATCTTACAATTCTGACTTTTTTTCTCACAATTGCTAGTTTACATCTCGCGATTCTGATTTTATAACACATAATTGCGAGTTTATATCTCACATTTAGTTCACATCCTTTCTAAACAATATGCAAATTTTTGGTCTAATATATTCTTAATATATAAGACTGTCAATGATCTAAATTCATGTTGGTTTATATTTTATTTTATTTTAATAATTATTTATTTTGTTGGATTTTACTTGGTCAGAGTATTTTTGTTGGATTTTAGTTGGAGCTGTTTCAGAGATAGTGATCTGCATGATTCCTTTGGGCTCAGTGATGTTGAATTTAAATGTCATGTAGAATAAAGGACATGTGAGACATGTTATTTTACATTGTGATGTTATTCTATTTCTTTTTTAAAATGTATCAGCTGAAAGGCAGAATATAAATGTTTTATTAAGTTAGATAAACATTATATCACAGTTTCAGACTATCTATGTCCCACACAAACTTATAATCGTCCCACTTGATGGTGGTCACCCGGAAGCCAGAAACATTAAAAGTTGCAAATGGTCTAGCCCGCTCTTTTGTTAAAATAGATCAAATATATTTCGAAACTTAAATTATAAGAATATATAAATTCTGAACAAATATTACCACATACCTTAAAAAACTTTTGTTTGTACCGGTCTTGTCGTGAACGCTTCCGCTGCTTGGTAAAAACAAAAAAGTATGAGCAGAGAATTTCCCTATATGGGGAGGCTGCAGAATTTCAGAGAATGTTTTTTTCCGGTTTCTGGACTTGCTGCAGTAACACTCTCTGTCCATGCGGGGGCGCTGCAGGCGAGTGCAGAATGAATGGGAGTCAATAGGTTACACAATCTATGAGTTTCACTATGGTTAGAACGGCTCTGCTCTTAGTCCCTGCTCTTATATGCAACAGGTCATACTATGGAAGCTTATGTGTAGCATTATTCAATTTGAAATGTAATATGCAAAATGACAATGTAATATGCAAAATGACAATGCAATATGTAAAATGGCATTGCATTTTGTATTTAAATTTATATTTTACATGACCATTCTAGCAACGTTTGGTGCAAAATGAAAATGAAATTACATAATTTACATTTGCCATTTCATACACTAGTTTTAATATGCATACCTGAAACGCTTTAAAGTGGCATTTTAATTTTGCCACTTATAAAGCGTTTCAGTATGCATATTAAAACTAGTGTATGAAATGGCAAATGTAAATTATGTATTTTCATTTTGAACCAAACGTTGCTAGAATGGTAATGTAAATTTAAATACAAAATGCAATGCCATTTTACACATTGCATTGTCATTTTGCATATTACATTTCAAATTGAATTATGCTTCCATAGGGGGTGACAGACCATTGGCCAAACCTCAAACAAGTAGGAGGGGTCATCCATCCTGCTACATGAAATTGGATTATATTGTTTTTTATCTCGACTTAAAAGTTTTGAACAATGGATAATGAAGATTTGCTCAAAACCAAATGACCGCTTTATAAAGCATCAAATGAAACGCATGTCTCAAATGGAAATGTAAGGCATATTATTTATCAACGGTTTACCCAGAGCCATGTATGCTCTGGGTTTACCCAACACTTTTATAGCAGATGTCATGTGACATGTGTAGGCGCGCGGCTGGGCATCGGTCAGGCGCGTGCTCGTCGTCTCCTGCGCGCTCTCTGCTGGTCGGCTGTGTGTGTGTCGGACGCTGTTTGAGCTGGTCTCGCTGTAGCAGACAGTAGTGGACTGAACTCGGACACACTCTCTACTGTAAGACATCAAGTGTCATCAGTGCATGTGCTGCTTTAACACACTTTCAGCAGGAGACTGTCGCGCGCTGCTCGCTCACTGACGGACGCAGTTCCGCGGGCGCGACTCAGGAAGTTCCAGCTGTCATCATTGAACAAACCGAAACATCGCTCGACCTTAATGTGTCGCCGAATTATTTATGATGGAAACACAGTCACAGTGAATCTATTTCTAATCTGATCACATAAACTCAAAACAGCGCGTTCATTTACAGTGTTGTCAGTTCTGTTTATAAGCGAAACCCGATGCAAATATCTTAATGTTAATGCTGTATTGTATCAAACTCGCTTTAGTTGTTGTTATTCAGATTCAGCTTTTCAATACAGAATAAAATGTATATGCGACAGCTTTTGTTCGAATCTTAAAGGGCCAGTTCACCCAAAAATGAAAATGATATTATTATTTACTCACTCTCAAGTTTTCTCAAGACAGTATTAATATCTCATTTCTGCTGAACACAGATATTTTAAAGAATTTGTGTAACCATTTGGATCACCATTGGCTTCTATTGTATTTTTTTCATACTATGGAAGTCAATGGGTGCCTTCAACTGTTTGGTTACCAATAATTCATCAAAATATTTTCCTTTGTAAATGATGACATTTTTGGGTAAATTATCCCTTTAACTAATTATAAGTAGGTTAGCACATTACTTTTTATTTTTATTTTGCACAAAAAGATCTTTGGAGGCTTGTTTTATTCTTGAATTAATATTCAGTATAATTACTATACACTATTGTCTTTTTTACAGCAGAATTTGAATTTTTCTGATAGTTTGCATCATTCATTCTGTTATTTTCCTGTTTGTTTTAAAACGATCTCTACTGTATGTAGAAGTACAGTACAGACGCCTCGACTGCTGTGTGTGTGTGTGTGCAGCATCATGTCCAGCCGGGCTGGGAAGAAGAAGGTCAGCAGGTCGTCGCGCTCCGCCAGGGCTGGAGTGATCTTCCCCGTCGGCCGGATGCTGCGCTTCATCAAGAGGGGTCTTCCCAAATACAGGGTTGGTGTCGGCGCTCCAGTGTACATGGCTGCGGTGCTGGAATACCTGACCGGTAGGACGAGTCTCTTATTCTCATCAGTCCCTCCTCCTGTAATGCACTTCATCAAGTGAGACTAAAGTGAGACTCAATGGGCCGTGTTCTCTGTAGGGTTAGGGAATAGGTGTGATTCCCATCACCAGAAACTAGAGAACACTAATAGTTTTCGCAAAACTTTAGCACATAAACATTGTTTACACTGAGACATATTACATCATGTGAAAAGGAGCATGATGGTTCCCCTTTAAAGGAAATGTTTTTAGATCATGTCTTTGTGACAGTGGGAGATTGTGTTTGTCGTATTTCCAGAATGTTTTTATCATATAGAAAATTATTGGGGAAGATGTTTTAGGTTTACCACATCTGAATAAGAAACGATATTGAGTGTATCCACAAGTTTCCTACGCCCCATGAGGCCTTGCGTCAAAAGTGGGCGCGACTTCCGGTTGGAAGTAAACAAAGCGCGATTTGACACACTCGTTCATTCAACAGTTGACAGTCATTCAAGTTATAGCGATCCAAACTAGCTAACGATGTGGGAACACAACCTCAACCAAATTAAAAAGGGTGAAATAACAGTACCTTTACTGTTATTAGTATTATAATAATATTATTAATAATCAATACTCATCAAGGCATGTTGACAGACAGTTGTGCGAGCTGACAAACAATTAAAATAAAAAATACACACTTAGTCATTGTGCTTTGGAGTTTATTCAAAATTCTAAATGAATGTGCTGCTTGAATACATTAACTGGCACATTTGGTATTCTGTCAACACAGGCTTTGATCCTGAGTTTAGGTGTGACATCAGTAGCGAACAGCCAATCACATGCTGAGAGAGTTTATAGAATATTAAGAATTTAAACAAATGTACACAGGAAGATTCGTCGTCTTTTGGGAGGTGATGGAAACTACAGTCGTTGGCAGGATCAGAGACGGGCTCTGGCAGGATCACTGTGATTTAGTTTTCAGCTTATGTTCAAAACAATCCCGTTTAAGCCACTGAATTCGTTTATTCCGGTTATACATACAACCGCGAACAGCACATGTTGTCCCTGAGCTCCGTAACGACATCTCTCATAAGATTTGCGCCTTTAAATAGTAAAATAATTCTCCTAAAAACAGCTAGCCTCTTCGCTAACTAACACACAAAATACCATTGGAATGCTACTCCTGCCGCCTCACCGGAAGTTTCACCCACTTTATTTTTTACAGGAGCGCCCCCTGGAAACTTGTGGATAAAACACATCAAAACTCTGGTGAGAACACTCATTTAAACCCCAGACACACACACCAGGACGTTTGATCGCAGACACACACCGTCTGATGACGATCTCATCACATTTCTGATGTTATTGACACTGCTCGCCACTGTAATGTAATGTACCGGACATGAATTAAGCCTTTAAATAAAAGTGCTATTGATCTGTTCACTCTGTCATATACAGCACAAGAGTGACAGGAAATATAGATTTACACAAAGACTTGTACAGAACGTTCTGGGTCTTGTGGATCAAAGTGCATTGTGGGAGATACAATGCCAAAGCTCTTTCTGCGTCGTTCTTTCAGCTGAAATCCTGGAGCTGGCAGGAAATGCAGCCAGAGACAACAGGAAGTGCCGTGTGACGCCCAGACACATCTTACTGGCCATCGCCAACGACGAGGAGCTTCATCAGGTACATCATATCACAGACCCATCTATTCTAATCGCGATTAATCGCATCCAAAATAAAAGTTTAATAATATAATATATGTATAATTATTTTATATATATAAATACACACACATGCTTGTATATATTTCAGAAATATTTTCATGCATATACTGTATATAGATTTATATTATATATAATTATTTTATACATTAATAATATTTTTTTCTTAAATATATACATGCATGTGTGTATTTATATATATATATATACAAAATTGTTATACACAGTGCACCCACATATATTATGTAAACACAAACTTTAATTTTGGATGCGATTAATCGCGATTAATCGTTTGACAGCCCTACTAGACGGCTTCTTTTGGTCCCAGTGGCACTTGAATGGTCAGATCGGACAACGACAAACATGCAAAAACACAAGCCAGTTTCACACTCCATGGTAAAACATATGCTGTAATATAACGTAAACTGAGAAAGCAGTTATTGTCATTGAGTGTTGACCCGTGGGATGTGCTTCTGGATGTGTGTGTGCAGCTGCTGAAGGGCGTGACCGTCGCGGCCGGCGGAGTCTTACCCAACATCCACCCAGAGCTGCTGTCCAAGAAGAGCGGCTCCAAAGGAAAGATGGAGGCCGTCGTCACTCCTCCGCCGACCCAGATCAAGACCAAGACCCCCAAAACAGCAGTGGTCAAGAAACTGGCCACCAAAACGTCCACACGGGTGAAGGTACTCGCTGAACACTGGCCCATCCTTACACACTGACTCGTCTAATCAGCACTGTCATTCAGTCCCATGCAAACGTGCCTCTTTATGTGTAAACTAGGCCGAAACAGATCCAGATCTATGGAAGCAAATAAGAGACATAACTGAAATATTTTATTTTGAAAAACAGTTATCTGAATTTATTTGCTGAATTCACCCATTTGAAAGTATTTTACTTTGGAAAGCATGCATCTGAATTTATTTGTGTCGAATTTACATCAGAAATTTAAACAGGCCTATGAAGATCCCTGATTTCCATTTTAAAAACCCGTATTTATGGCGTTTGACTCGGTCTTTGCACGTTCTCTTTGTAAACACACTGGGTCGGTTCTTACGCCTACGTCACGCTTGACCTTTCACCCTGATGACGTAATGCTAGAGTAAGACCAGCATTAGTGGTTAAAGTATATATGTTTTTATTTGTTTTCGAAAATGGCCGATCGTAAATGTAAATCCCGCAGTGAACTCCTCCTCTAAGGCAGAACGATGCAGTGTGATGATGTAGATTTAGCAGGAGTTTGCTGTTGTTGTGACAGAGACGGGCGGCTGATGCGGACGGCGGACCGGCTGATGGAGTCACTGTCCTCTCTTCCAGAAGTTTATTCCTCGGACAGAAGGTACAAAACCCTTTATGAAACTCTTCTCTGACCGTTGTTCAGTGGTGTCCAAACTCAGCTCAGCTTCTAGTTCAGGAGTTTAACTCCACCGGACAGTGACTGCTATGGTGATGTTCAGATGCTCTTTGTTGCTTTTCTCCTCCTGTTGTTCTTGCTGCTAATATCCAGATCCATCTTTCTGATTTATGAATCATCTATAGCTATAAGGGGAGTAATGATTCACTTGTTTCCTCGCATACATCAATCTTAAAATTTGAATTGAAACGAATCATTTGTTTTGACGTGCGTATTAAGACTTAAATTAAAAATACATTCATAAAAACACAGAATCAAAACATTATGAGTCATTCTGAATCTTGAACCGATTCACTCCCCTACGAGCTACAGATTTATCTGCTTTAATGCATGAATAATCCAGAAAGTAGAAGCGCTGCATGTTACACACACTGAATGAGATGTTCATTCCTGCCGATTGCATGTGCATTTCCACTCCAGAGCTGCTCAGGCCATTTCATTTTTGTAATATACACACTTTAACGTTGATAATCGTAAATTTAATGAAAAAAAAAAAAAAAAAACGACTGACACTTAGACAACTAAACAAAGTTCAATAATTTACTAAAGGTTCTGACAAAATTGCTAATTTCTGCAATCTATTTAAAATATTTAATCTGAATTATTTTTAAAAAGACAATTTTTCAATGACAAATTTAGCATTTTAACAGTCATGTGTCGCCACCTACTGGTTTAACGTTGTAATTGATATAATCGTTATTTAAAACGCCGAATTACTTTCAAAGGGTGATTTTCTCTATTTTAATCGCTTCTGTAGACATCAGTGATGTATATCTGAACTACAAACTGTTATCGCAGTACTGTGATAATAGGAATATTTGTAACAAAAAATCAGCGATACTGTGTGGTTGAAAAGCTGATTCATATCTATACATGATAGCGGCTTTCTGTGGTCAGCGGCAGCGCTAACGTAGATCTGAATGTTCCAGTGGATTCTGTCAAAGCTTTAATAGACACGGCGAATCAGTGCCAATCTGCAATGCAAACATTTAGTAGTTGAATCGCCTCGCTCGGACTGCGGGTGCAATCACGAGGCCAGACTCACTCGCCCCTGATCTGACGGCAGGACTCCTTCCACTAATGCCTTCAGCAGTTTCCAGCTGTCGATGGAAGTGCTTTAAACTGGTTTCTCTGTTTGCGGGTTCTCATCTGTGTTGATTCAGCCCATTCTGACTGTGGCGTTCCCCAGGGGTCTGTGTTGGCTCCTGTTCTGTTTTCCCTGTGTATGCTTGGGATATCCTTTCCTTGTCATGCTGATGATACCCACATTTATTTACTATTGAGAAAGAATCTGGTAATTGCAGTCACATCTCTGTTGGCCTGTCTACAGCATCTAAAAGAGTGGATGTTTTTGCTTTTTTTAAGCTTAATTGAAACTAAAATTGAGTTTATTGTTTTTTTTTTTTGTTTTTTTTTCTGGCAAGGAGCTTGAGAAGGTTATTTGTGTATTTATTTCCTATTATTTATTAATTGTAGTGTCAATGTTGCTAAAATGTATTGTATTCATGAATAATGAAACGGCTGAATCGGCTGAAAGCGGCTCTGGAGAAAACAGTGTCATCATCCTTCAAGGTTTCTCTTCATGCATGTTTCCTGCGACCTGTATCTCGTGTATGTGTGTGTTTCCTGCGAGCCGCATCGCGTGTGTGTGTTTCCTGCGAGCCGCATCGCGTGTGTGTTTCTCTGTGTGTGTGTGTGTGCTCGTCTCCCTCCAGCTCCTCAGTAGATGGCAGTGTCTCCCTGTTTTCTTTACTCTTCTGTATTCCCAGCGGTGTCTGTGTCCTCGTCATGGTCTCACCACCTTTCCACAGCATTTGTCTCTCACTGTATTTGTTTGCCTGTTGTTTTAGCTGCAAGTTGTGCAAGCTGACATTGCCACCATCGAAAGTGAAGCCGTTGTTCACCCGACCAACTCCACCTTCTACATGGGTGGTGAAGTAGGTAAAGAGTCTCCAGCAGATCTACAGTCCAAACCGCAGTGCCGACACTGACCGCACACACACTGATGACAAAAGCACTTCTTATAACAATATTTGCTCAGTGACAGTGAATGCAGAAGGCGTCTAAAGCTGTGTTCATGCTTGGATCCGGCCTGGTTTAATGGATCTAGTGCTGGAGTTTCATGGCTGTGGTTCAGTACATTTGTTCTGTCATCTTGCTTTTTGTGTCTAAACTTTGAATTCTCTTTTTTCTCTTGTTTTCACTGATTCCTGTGCCCCAAAAAACTCAATCCCGTTTTATTTGTAACACAATTTTTAATATTAATGATCATGTTTTATCAAAAACTTTTTTACTGATGTTTTCTGAAAGTTCTAAACATCCAGTTTATTTTTTATTTAGTCCAACTTAGTTACGGGAAGAACATTTATTCGTAACCTTGAGAGAACGTTTGTTTGTAACCTTTAGAGAATGTTTGTTTGTAACCTTGAGAGAACGTTTGTTTGTAACATTGAGAGAACGTTTGTTCGTAACCTTGAGAGAATGTTTGTTTGTAACATTGAGAGAATGTTTGTTTGTAACATTGAGAGAACGTTTGTTCGTAACCTTGAGAGAATGTTTGTTTGTAACATTGACAGAACGTTTGGTTTGTAACCTTTAGAGAACGTTTGTTCGTAACCTTTAGAGAACGTTTGTTTGTAACCTTTAGAGAATGTTTGTTTGTAACCTTGAGAGAACGTTTGTTTGTAACATTGAGAGAACGTTTGTTCGTAACCTTGAGAGAATGTTTGTTTGTAACATTGAGAGAATGTTTGTTTGTTACATTGAGAGAACGTTTGTTCGTAACCTTGAGAGAATGTTTGTTTGTAACATTGACAGAACGTTTTGTTTGTAACCTTTAGAGAACGTTTGTTCGTAACCTTTAGAGAACGTTTGTTCGTAACCTTTAGAGAACGTTTGTTCGTAACCTTTAGAGAACGTTTGTTTGTAACATTGAGAGAACGTTTGTTCGTAACCTTTAGAGAACGTTTGTTTGTAACATTGAGAGAAAGTTTGTTTGTAACATTGAGAGAAAGTTTGTTTGTAACATTGAGAGAACGTTTGTTCGTAACCTTTAGAGAACGTTTGTTTGTAACATTGAGAGAACGTTTGTTTGTAACATTGAGAGAACGTTTGTTCGTAACCTTTAGAGAACGTTTGTTTGTAACATTGAGAGAAAGTTTGTTTGTAACATTGAGAGAAAGTTTGTTTGTAACATTGAGAGAAAGTTTGTTTGTAACCTTGAGAGAATGTTTGTTCGTAACCTTGAGAGAACGTTTGTTCGTAACCTTGAGAGAATGTTTGTTCGTAACCTTGAGAGAATGTTTGTTCGTAATGCACGAGAGACCGTTTGCTGGGTAAGGGTTTAGAAGAAGAAGCATGTTCATGATTCTGTCATCATTTACTCACACGCTTCTCCTTCCAACCCCATATGATGTTGTTCTGAAACTCCTTTTCCTGAAACACACTCGCATGAACTCAACTAAAGCTCCTCGAGGCACGTCACAGCAGGTCTGTCGCATCATTGGATTTGAAAACATTGATCGTACATTTGAATGTTTTGAATGGAACATAAGCGTGAATGAGATTTAGAGCTCAGCGAATAACAGCGTAAATGTCGGTCTGTTCGTTATAAAGCATCACAGTCTTCAGAGGACTTACAGAATATACAGTCGAGTCGACCGCTTCTGTTTGGAGCGACACAGTGTCGGTCTACCATCATATCTGTGTATGAAAAACATCTCTTTTCCACATAAATCAGTGCGGGTCAGAGACTCGCACCACCGCCGTAAACAAGTGCGGGTCAGAGGCTCGCACCACCGCCGTAAACGAGTGCCGGTCAGAGGCTCGCGCCGCCGCCGTAAACGAGTGTGGGTCAGAGACTCTCACCGCCGCTGTAAACGAGTGCGGGTCAGAGACTCTCACCGCCGCCGTAAACGAGTGCGGGTCAGAGACTCACACCACCGCCGTAAACGAGTGCGGGTCAGAGACTCACACCGCCGCTGTAAACGAGTGCGGGTCAAAGACTCTCACCGCCGCCGTAAACGAGTGCGGGTCAAAGACTCTCGCCGCCGCTGTAAACGAGTGCGGGTCAAAGACTCACACCGCCGCCGTAAACGAGTGCGGGTCAGAGACTCTCACCGCCGCCGTAAACGAGTGCGGGTCAAAGACTCTCACCGCCGCTGTAAACGAGTGCGGGTCAGAGACTCTCACCGCCGCCGTAAACGAGTGCGGGTCAGAGACTCTCACCGCCGCCGTAAACGAGTGCGGGTCAAAGACTCTCACCGCCGCTGTAAACGAGTGCCGGTCAGAGACTCTCACCGCCGCTGTAAACGAGTGCGGGTCAGAGACTCTCACCGCCGCCGTAAACGAGTGCCGGTCAGAGACTCTCACCGCCGCCGTAAACGAGTGCGGGTCAGAGACTCTCACCGCCGCTGTAAACGAGTGCCGGTCAGAGACTCACGCCGCCGCTGTAAACGAGTGCGGGTCAAAGACTCTCACCGCCGCTGTAAACGAGTGCCGGTCAGAGACTCTCACCGCGCGCTGTAAACGAGTGCGGGTCAGAGACTCTCACCGCCGCTGTAAACGAGTGCCGGTCAGAGACTCTCACCGCCGCCGTAAACGAGTGCCGGTCAGAGACTCACGCCGCCGCTGTAAACGAGTGCGGGTCAAAGACTCTCACCGCCGCTGTAAACGAGTGCCGGTCAGAGACTCTCACCGCCGCTGTAAACGAGTGCGGGTCAGAGACTCTCACCGCCGCTGTAAACGAGTGCCGGTCAGAGACTCACACCGCCGCCGTAAACGAGTGCCGGTCAGAGACTCACGCCGCCGCTGTAAACGAGTGCGGGTCAAAGACTCTCACCGCCGCTGTAAACGAGTGCGGGTCAGAGACTCTCACCGCCGCCGTAAACGAGTGCGGGTCAGAGACTCACACCGCCGCCGTAAACGAGTGCGGGTCAGAGACTCACGCCGCCGCCGTAAACGAGTGCGGGTCAGAGACTCACGCCGCCGCCGTAAACGAGTGCGGGTCAGAGACTCTCACCGCCGCTGTAAACGAGTGCCGGTCAGAGACTCACACCGCCGCTGTAAACGAGTGCCGGTCAGAGACTCACACCGCCGCTGTAAACGAGTGCCGGTCAGAGACTCACGCCGCCGCTGTAAACGAGTGCGGGTCAAAGACTCTCACCGCCGCCGTAAACGAGTGCGGGTCAGAGACTCTCACCGCCGCCGTAAACGAGTGCGGGTCAGAGACTCACGCCGCCGCTGTAAACGAGTGCCGGTCAGAGACTCACACCGCCGCTGTAAACGAGTGCCGGTCAGAGACTCACACCGCCGCTGTAAACGAGTGCCGGTCAGAGACTCACACCGCCGCTGTAAACGAGTGCCGGTCAGAGACTCACACCGCCGCTGTAAACGAGTGCCGGTCAGAGACTCGCGCCGCCGCTGTAAACGAGTGCCGGTCAGAGACTCACACCGCCGCTGTAAACGAGTGCCGGTCAGAGACTCACACCACCGCTGTAAACGAGTGCCGGTCAGAGACTCACACCGCCGCTGTAAACGAGTGCCGGTCAGAGACTCACACCGCCGCTGTAAACGAGTGCCGGTCAGAGACTCGCGCCGCCGCTGTAAACGAGTGCCGGTCAGAGACTCACACCGCCGCTGTAAACGAGTGCCGGTCAGAGACTCACACCGCCGCTGTAAACGAGTGCCGGTCAGAGACTCACACCGCCGCTGTAAACGAGTGCCGGTCAGAGACTCACGCCGCCGCTGTAAACGAGTGCGGGTCAAAGACTCTCACCGCCGCTGTAAACGAGTGCGGGTCAGAGACTCTCACCGCCGCCGTAAACGAGTGCGGGTCAGAGACTCACACCGCCGCCGTAAACGAGTGCCGGTCAGAGACTCACATTGGCGTGTCTCTCGCAGGGAATGCTCTGGAGAAGACCGGAGGAAAGGAGTTTGGAGATGCGGTTGTGGAGCTGCGCAAGAAGAATGGCCCTCTGGAGGTGGCAGGAGGTACTGTGGTTTACACTGAACTCTGCTGAACAACACATATAGAGAAAACAAACAGGCTCACATGTAGAAGATATTCCCACAACAAAATAAATAAATAGGTTAATGGATAAATTACAAGGTCATCCATATATGCCACAGATGCTGTAGAGAAACCATAACCATAAACTTTGATAAACACATTCATGTTCAGTTTCCACCTTCTGAAATCATCTGGAAGGAAGGATGCATTTGATGGATTTCAGTTGTCACAGCTATGAAGAGCTGTTTTGATGAATTCCCTCTTTTATCCAGAGCATGATGTAACTGTATAGATTGCAGTGACTGATCAGTTGATCTGATGATCTTGGCTCTCCTCAGCGGCCTTGACCTCAGGATTCGGTCTTCCTGCTAAGTTTGTCATCCACTGTAACAGTCCCGGCTGGGGCTCGGATAAGTGTGAGGAGATGCTGGATAAGACTGTGAAGAACTGCCTGGCACTCGCGGATGAGAAGAAGCTCAAGTCTGTGGCGTTCCCTTCTATCGGCAGCGGCAGGTACAACTGCAGTCCTGAAAACTGACACACACCGCACTGATGTTAAACTAACCCACATAATCTTACACACACCGTGCTTCACGTCACTGGTTCACGTCACTGGTTTGTGTGTGCAGGAACGGGTTCCCGAAGCAGACGGCGGCTCAGCTCATCCTGAAGGCCATCTCCAGCTACTTCGTCACAACCATGTCCTCCTCCATCAAGACTGTGTTCTTCGTGCTGTTCGACAGCGAGAGCATCGGCATCTATGTGCATGAGATGGCCAAACTAGACTGTTGATTGTGTTGATTAAAAATGCTGTCGCGAGATCATTAATTAGGGCGGTGGTGATAAAACATGTTGTGGTACTCAATCATAACCGCTACGCTTGCTGCATTCCTGGTGTTTGGAAGTCTTTGATTTATTCTTAATCTTGAACAGAGGGTTTGCACCATTCTGCCTCTTGTTGTATCATATCCCACATGTTAATATGCATTAATATGCAAGTGTATATTAAATACTTGAAAAAATGAACTATATTTGAACTGAGAATTATATATGAAATTAAAAACTGAATAATTGAATTACAGTAGTCAACATTTGAAGTGGATCAAAACCTTTCATTAAAGTTATACATGTATTGTGAACAATACCCGTCCTCGTCTAAAGACAACGTTGAAGACCTCTAAAGATCCAGCTCAAGCTTTGGTGAGCATTGATGAATGACTGCGCTGTGTGTGTAATGTGCGGCTGTTGCCAGCAGAGGGAGCCCTTCTCCAGTGTTATATTCACAGCATCTAACATTCATAACACAGAAGGTTTGTTTATTTCATGCTTGGTGTTGTACATGCGAACCCTTTACAGATGCAAACAATTCCAGAACCTTGTTCTGCTCTGCCCGTTCTCATCCGCCGTGGTGTCCAGCAGGGCTCTGGCTCTCCGGCGAGCTCTTATCCCAGAGTTATTGGCAGTCAGTGCCGGGTCAGTTTCCCAGCGGATCCGCAGACCTCCTCGAAGGGCACATCTGAGCACTAATCCTCAGGAAATACGGGCAGCTCGCTCCTCTACTGCTCGCTGGGAATCTCAGTAAACTCAAAGCATCTGTAGCTCTGCTCTTTCCCAGAGCTCGGCAGATGATGCTTTATTCCCCGCATGTACAAAGTAAGCCCGGCGGGGGAAGAGCGCTACGTGAAATTAAAACAAACAACTGCGGGATCAGGGAGGGAAAATATCCAGTCCTGAAAGATCATGCTAGCGCACATGAAAGGAGCGTAATATATCTGACATTTTGATGCACACCGTCTCAGTGGTGAATCACTCGTACTCGTGAAGAATGTCGACCCAATATACTTAGAGCTGCTCAAATGTGACTTAGTGAGTAATCGAATACAAACAGCAGAAATCCTCATGTGTTGTGATGCACTTCTGTCCATATTTACTTGTACAAGGTTTCGTACTCGTGAAACTTAGGTAGGATGCCTAATAACTCGATCTCCTTTCGGCAAAACTTTGGCCACTGAAGAATTGTTTGGGGGGAATGGTCATGTTTATAACTTCCCGTGGGTTTGGGTGTCCAACAGCAGTTGTTATAACAGAACGGCACTGGTGAACCGACAGAGAATATGCTTATCCTGGTGACCCCGATGGTCTGGTTCCTGGGGTTGAATAATAACGCAGATCCCTATTAGCGCTGGTTCTGTTCAGCTGAAGCCCAGGAGACACACATCTCTCCTCACACCTTCGCTCTGTGCGCCGAGTCCAAATGTGTCCCGCAGATTTGATCCTGTGGTTCTCTCTAAGCCGGCGGGAGCTCGGGCTTTCGGCTCCTGTGGGATCCCGTACACACATGGCCTCCACACGGCTGTGATCCTGACCCTCCTCCAATATATGTGAAGCCATACAGGGTTGTGTTGCGCTACTGTCCAAATTGCAATAATTGGCCGCTTTTGCTTTTATTTCAGGCCACAATCTGACCTCTTTTCTCTGAGTATATGCCAGAGGTAACACAATGTGCCTTTTTTTAACTGCAACTAATTAATCTTCCATTCTGTGTGTG
Organism: Pimephales promelas; assembly: GCF_016745375.1. The sequence goes on along the minus strand of NW_024122004.1, from coordinate 14,102 downwards.
CTGGAAACCATGTTTGTGTAGAGAAGTTGTCAAAAGAGTTTTGGTTTATGTGGTATGAGCCAATATATATATATTTTCTGGATATTTAACTTTTTGCCTTGTATGTTGTGAGTGCAGTGTCCGAACATCACACAACTTGGTACGCATGGACACTGGGACAATGTGATGAGACACACCACCAAATTACTTACCTTTTCCATACAAGCGGCCACTCCGTTAAGAAAATTATCCACGTGTTTGTTTGATGCTTTTTGGCATATTGTCTGGCATTTCTATAACCACAAAAAAACATGGTTAAACTATGGTTTCTGAAGCAAAACCATGGTTAGTTTGTGGTTAACATAGAATAACTACAAGAACTATGTTATTTTGGTTTTAGTCAAGTCATCTTCGTTTATATAGCGCTTTTAACACCGTAGATTCTTTCAGCAGCTTTACAGTGATAATAGGAAATTTAAGTAACCGAGATTGTTTTGGCCTAATGGCAGCTCTAAAATAAAGTTAGTTTCCAGCTAAAATTAGTTTTTAAAGTTGGTTTTACACAATGCCATTTTCACCAGGGCTAGCAATTTTCGGTAACACTTTACAATGCGGGTGCACTAATGAGCATTAATTCATGCTTAACTAATGCACAGATAATACTGAATTAATGTGTTACTAATGATTATTTAAGCTATTCATTAATGATTACCAAATTAGGAACTAATTAAGCATATGTCAGGTTAATGTATTAGTTCATACATTAATTGTTATTAATTAAATATGTAATTGTGGATTAATTCCATAATAACTATTTTTTTAACTAATTACCAGAATGAGCCAAAGCCTTGTATTTCAACTTCCAGATAATATGACAGGTACACTAATATGCATTAATACATGATTAATTACTTCATTGTTCATGTGTGAATTACTACAATTACTAAATGACTAGTTAATAATGATGTGCCCCAACAAGTAAAGTCATAACATAATGATACCTTTGCAAATCGTTAGCTAATGATTAATTAAAGCAGACAACTAGAAGTTGAAGTGCATAGCTTTGACTAATTGTGGTAATTACCACATTAATTTACAGTATTAGTTAATAAAATATGTTATTAAGGAATTAATACACAATGGCACATTGTATTAATAGAAATTAGTGTATTACTTAATCTATTAATCATATAGACTCTTTATTAGTTGCTGATGCAGTAATCATTAATTAATGGTTTAGTTCTTCATGAGTTATACATTAACTCATGATTATCTGTGTATTAGTTAAGCATGAATTAATGCATATTAGTGCACCCGTATTGTAAAGTGTTACCCAATTTTCTTCTCTATTGTGCCGTGTTTGCAAGTGAAACGCTTCCGGAGCAAGAACACATGTGGGCGGGGCTTGGTTGTGTTTGTGGGGAATTGATTGGATGGTTGGATGGTAGTGGTTTGCTATTGGCTGATCTCATGTGAGTGACAGATTAAAGCCCCTCCTTCGTCATCAGAGGAGGACAGATGCTGCAACAATTCATTCTGATTCAACATTGTTAAAACAGCAATGATGTGCTCCGATAAATCATTTAATAAACACTGCAAAATTCCATAAAAAATGTGAATTTTCCATTTTGATCCAGGAGCTTGAAATATTTTTCTAATTTTCACAGTTTTTCCTTTTCCCATGTCTTTGGACCCCATTGATTCTTGTTTTTTCGTTGTAAGCTTGTGTTTCTCTACAAAGCTTTGTGCTGTAGTGCATTCGAGATCACAGAAATCACACTGTTTTGCTCGTGTGTCGTGTTAAACACTAATATAATTCCATTGGAACTGAATTTTGTTTGAAAAGCAAGCCATAAAAAACAGGTTCGCAATGACAGATTTTCGGCTCGCAGAATGGTGGCGTGATGCGTATATCATCCGGCCAGTGTGTGGACCTTTACCCTGCCGCCGGATCTGGAGCAGTGAAGGGTCCTGGGCTTTTATTGGGCTGTGGGGGTCTGTCAGTCCAGGGTTAATCTGTAGACCTGATCAAAAGGTCACATCCACTGATAAAGCCAGGCCGGCAGCTATTCTTTCTGCAAATGGTTAAACAGCACGACTGACTGTTCAGAGAACAGGGGAAGCGATGCCTCTTCACACGGCGAGTCTGAACACGCAGAATTACATCTGAGAACTGAAGATTTGCCATGGAAAACATCTCATTTAGGCCCGTTCCTCACACGAAGCCAAGGGCTTTTGAGTCATGTGTGCTATTTTTAGGATGAAAAGAAACCCGGCGATTGAAAGCAAGATTCTGTGAAAGTAGATTCCATCACTGTTATGTGCTGTCATAATGAGGTGAGCGCTGCTTCTCTCGGGGTCTGCGCTTTGACACTTGCCTTCGCCACACATGATGCCGCCCGTCTGCGGGGGATTTGAGGGATCAGGATGACCTCGGCTAATCCGGAGAGTCCACAGCATTGTGTCGAATAATTGTGTGACTGTCAGTGTCCTTCATTAAGAGGCCCAACACCTCCAGATCAACCTCACACACACTCATGGGACTAGACCCCCTTATCATTATCCCGTCAGTCCTGTCAAACATACAAGCAGACACACCCACACACACACACACACATATACACACAGCTAGGCAAACAAAAGGGCTGTATGTACATTTGCCTGGGGACCTTTCAGGATTTGCTACGTCAAAAGCTCTGTCTCTAACAAGGCGCTCATCCATTAGTGACTCCACCCGTGTGTGTGTGTGTGTTTGCAGCAGACTCCTCTGAGCTCATGCGTTTCGCAGGAATGCTTTCTTTTGCTTCCTCCAGGTTGGAACTGGTGAAATCAGGCTGATCAATCCGAATGAAGATCACCTTATGGTGTATAGAGTGACTCAGTGACATCAGAGAGTACAGATTGCTTATAACGCTGAGAATAAATTCAACATAACGAATGGCAGCATGCGGTTATGCTGAACAGTTTTTCGGGCTGGTGTTTAAATAAAAGCACCTAAAGCAAGCGTTGTGGGATGTAAACACAAGAACAACATATATATTGGTCTCAGGAAGTAGTGAAAACCCATAATTAAAACTGAAATAATTAGTAGAAGGCTTAATTTAGTCACATTATTTGATGATTTAACTTGCTATGCAAAGCTTGGAAGAGGAGCTATTTTACACCCTGAGAACCAGGCTGTTCTTGAGAAACAACTGCCCACCAACTCAACGCTGTCCTGGTTTCTGATCGAACTCAAGTTTACAGCCATTCTGTTCGACTGATGAGTTGGGGTTAGGGTCTACGAATGATTGAGCTGAAGATGGCCAAGATGTCCGAAAGGCAGTGATAAGAGCTGAGACAGTGTCGACAGTTTCGTCAGTAGTTTGAGAAGCCATATGCCTTAATGATGGAGAAGAGAAGAGGACCAAGCACTGAGCTTTGTGGCACCCCAGTGTTTCGCTGAGCCCTCATCTATCCGACACTTGCCCATGAGGACAGAGGAACTACTGTACGTGGGAAAGAAGAGTTTAGTCTGCAGGATTGAGAAGTCTAAGGAGTCCCAGCGGAGTGCCATCCTCAAGGGGAAAAGGAAACAGCATGTCTAGCCCAGTTGACCTGGAGGACAAAAGCATGGGAATTTTAACCAAATTATTAACTGTAATGTCATAATATTCAAAGGATGTGTTACTGCAAAGAAAAGGAAGACGAGTGAGTTGAAAATGAGCAAATGTGTCCCCCAACAGTGGGTTGAGAGGACCATAGAGTTGCGGTTTTGTCGTACCTGTCGTCATCAGCGCAGTCTTCAGCCGGTGCACACTTGTGCTCGATCAGGGAAAACACAGCGATTACACTAGCTAGTGTGCATGTACTAAACACATTAATCCAATGGAGTATATTTTGCAAGACTTTGAACAGAAATTGGAAAACAAAGTATACCCAGGCCTGAAAGAAGCCATATGATGCCCTTTGGCTCTGCTAGCCGTGGTGTTGTTTCCGGCTCTACCAGATCAGGTTTTCCTGCTTGAATGTTGATTATTCTCCTCATATTCTCCATTGTTGCGGCTCCTCTCTTCCCAGTCTGTCAGTAACACTCTGTTTACTTCCTGTCTCTATGAAGCCCCTCCTTCTGAAAGCACACTGTGCTCTGATTGGTCGGTGTGTTGTGACTGGAGCTTTCTCATGATCGAACAGAAACATCACACACTAAACAAAGATGAACATGGAGAAAACGTTAATAGGTCGTCTTTAATGTAGTAAAGCACTGGGAATCTGACGGAGAATGACAACTTTTCTTCTGCCTTCATCTTGAACCAGAGCCACGGGTGTTCAAAGCACACAGGAACAATGGAGGGTAATTAAAAGCTTAGGAGAATATGAGCTTGGAGATCGTCATCTGAGTGATGGAGTCAAAGCAACCGAGCAATGTATATAGTCTGAAAGTCTATGGTGATTAATGCCTATACATAATGGCCCATACACACTGGAACTGGTAAACATGAACTAGTGCCTTTAAAAAGTACTTCCGGAACATAAGGAGAAATGCACACTTTTCCAGCCTTCGCTCTTCTTTCCCAGTCAGTGAGCCTGTCTCATCATTGTCTGTGTGTGACACAACTGAACGTTGTCTAGACTGAGCGGCTGCCTCCTGTAATCCCAGCGATATCCAGCAGAATCAATCTGAAACCCGACACCCGCTCCAGTTCTCAGGTTGTCTTGGGCTTCCATGGATTACTGTCACAATGGCGTCTGATCCCTGAAGCGGCTTCTCCAAACGCTGGGATGGCGTAATGCAGATCTGACCAACTTAAACCTCATTTGTCTAGTGTAGAAACAGCACTGGATGGATCTCCGTGTTCTGACAGTGTCTAGTCCACGGAGATCCAGTGTAGGATCCAGCAACCGTTCCTCGTGATTCTTCTCCGTCCTCTGAACTACACCTTCAGTCATTGCTGCTACACAGATGAATAGTTGATTATTATTGATTATTGCTGAGTTTGTATAAGTTTGTTCAAGTCCCATTGGTTTTGCAGATCTCCTAAAGCTGTCGGTTTGTTGAAGAAAAAAATGCAACTTAACAATTGATCTTAATTTAGAGGAATTTCACAGTCTTTATTTGTCCTCAGAAATGAACACTTTGATTTCTTCTCTGCAGCTTTCCTCTTGCTTCCTTATCTAGTTAGGGTCTAATAGTCTAATAAAAAGCTGACTCTATATACAGTATGTTATGAATATCACTGGCTCATTGATCAATCACTTTGTTGACACGTTTCTTAAAAGCGTCTATTAAATGTATGAATAGAAATGGAACGTTACATTCAAACAAATGCCAACATTTTAATTGTGTGTATCATGCTTACCAGTTTGAAAATGATCTTAAAATGATTGTGTTTGTGTGCATATCAGTGCTCACACAAGTGCCTAATTCTTCTATATAATGGTTTAGAAAAAAGAACTAAAAAAAGAAAAGGGGAAAGTGACAAATTAAAAGCCAGGACGAGGATTAACATTGGTCCAGCTTTCGCTTCGCTCGCTGGCGTGAGCTACAGTAAAGGAGGAAGGGTGCTCGACCGATGCTGACACTTGCCTGCACACAAATGTCGTTTCCAAGGTATTTGCGTTTCGCGTTCATTTCTACACACAAATAGGGACGCTAGACGTGACAGTTACAGGTCGAGCGCCTCTAGTGGCCAAAAGTTCCACAGTGTGGCTTCAAAAGACAAATGTAATGTACAATATATTAAAATTTCATATGTGCACTGGAAGATTGTTTCTACCATGGAATAAAAAATTAAAAATGTGAAATTAAAAATTTTTCTTCAGGATTCTTGCGAAACAAATAGTCAGAAGTGTGAGATGAAAGCTACCTTGGCCCAACCAACCATATATATATATATATATATATATATATATAAAGTTGCAAAAGCCTTCTCTTTCTTTCTAATGAAATATCTTTCTGATATGACCTTGACTGTTGCTGTGATTCACTCATGTCCGTCTTTATGACTCCACAACTGAAATGCTGACAATATTTGTTTTTCAGTCAATGGTGAATTTAAATGACAGTCCATCTAAATGCATAATCCACAGTCACACTAACAGCACTTGACTGAGATGGAGGAGCAGTGTGTGAGAGAAACAGACAGGTGGAGGAGCGGGGTCAAACACATATACTGGAGTTCAGCAAATACTCCCTTCTCCTCAGCATAAATCTCCAGCGAGCTCCAGTATGGAGACGCGTTTCTCTAATGCGGCCTTGTGTGTGTGTGTGTGATAGTCGATAGCCCTGGAGTGGGATGTTCTTTCTGGAAATCACGAACCGATCTTATGAAAATATGCTGAATTAAAAAATGAACAGAGAAGCTGATCTCGGACGATTTAGACGGACATTTGTTCATCTAACTGTATTGAGTAGACAAATAAATGCAATGTTTATTAGAATTATGAGCAGAATCCAATATAATGTTACAGACGAAGAAAAAATGGCAAAACGTATTTGTTCACGTTTGTTCAGTGTAAACCAGCTAACAAAGAACGTTCTAAAAACATCTTGCTAACATTGTAGTGAACTTACAGCGAGACTCCGCCCACACACTCTTCTGATTGGCTGTGATTTTTGGATTGATTTGGTTGCGAGTGTAGTGAACTTACAGAGAGACTCCGCCCCCACACTATTCTGATTGGCTGTGATTTTTGGATTGATTTGGTTGCGAGTGTAGTGAACTTACAGAGAGACTCCGCCCACACACTCTTCTGATTGGCTGTGATTTTTGGATTGATTTGGTTGCGAGTGTAGTGAACTTACAGAGAGACTCCGCCCCCACACTATTCTGATTGGCTGTGATTTTTGGATTGATTTGGTTGCGAGTGTAGTGAACTTACAGAGAGACTCCGCCCCCACACTATTCTGATTGGCTGTGATTTTTGGATTGATTTGGTTGCGAGTGCAGTGAAATTACAGAGAGACTCCGCCCCCACACTATTCTGATTAGCTGTGATTTTTGGATTGATTTGGTTGCGAGTGCAGTGAAATTACAGAGAGACTCCGCCCCACACTATTCTGATTGGCTGTGATTTTTGGATTGATTTGGTTGCGAGTGCAGTGAAATTACAGAGAGACTCCGCCCCCGCACTATTCTGATTGGCTGTGATTTTTGGATTGATTTGGTTGCGAGTGCAGTGAAATTACAGAGAGACTCTGCCCCCACACTATTCTGATTGGCTGTGATTTTTGGATTGATTTGGTTGCGAGTGCAGTGAAATTACAGAGAGACTCCGCCCCCACACTATTCTGATTGGCTGTGATTTTTGGATTGATTTCGTTGTGTGTGTAGTGAACTTACTGAGAGACTCCGCCCACATTCTCTTCTGATTGGCTGTGATTTTTGATTAATTTTGGTGTGGACAGACAAACTGCTTGTTGCAGGAATCTTATCTTATCAATCTTGTCAGGACACAGTCAGTATGAATAACTGACCGATGCAGTCGATCAGTAAACACCATTGAGCAATGACCTCAGGCGCGCCTCATCCAGAGCCGATCGTTGCCATGTTAAAGCTAAATGTTGTTTAAGCTCTGCATGTTCAGGTGGTCCTGCTATTACTGCTGGTTCTCTACCTTTATTAAAGCGTAATGGAGAGCAGACCTGAGCTCTGCGTGGTAAAGCCTGTTAAACTGCACACAGTCTCATTGGCTTAACTATAATAACAATGATCAGACACAAATGTGCGCTCGCTAATCAAGAGCATTAAACAAAGAGTGGCGAGCCGAGCGAATCACGCCGCAATCACGGACAAGCGAGTCTCGCTGAAAACGATATTGTGTGTGATTAATGCTGGCTTTCACTCGATATGTCCTGCAGTGATCCGCCATAGTTGCTGGATTAGCGAGTCCAGCTGCTCTGAGTTGTAGCGTCTTGAGTTCGCTAGTTAGGGCTGATTCCTCATGATCGTCTTTAGCAGATCGGTTTCCCTCTTCAGTTTGAGCTGCTCAACACCATCATGAGTCTGGACTCTGCAGCGTCTGTGAGGAACACGTGTTTGAGGCCTTCACACTCGCCGATAACTAGCGCGCTTCGTCACGTGTGTTGGTCATGTGACCGGCCGAGGCGTGCTGGCTTCCTGAAGACATGACTGACCCGTCTCGAGCGGGACTAACATTATTGAGAAGGTGTAACTTATATTTAGCCCTCGCACTAAAGCTTATTATAAAGCATCTTTTTACTAGCAATATCTTCCACACAGAATCATGTGTTGTGCTCCTTCAGGGCAGTATTATATAATCTAAAGCAGGATCAAAATACAGTGACAGTTTTGCATTGATTAAAATCTCATCATAAACAATATTCTCATGGTCAAAGTACTCGCACAGAGACTACATCTACATCATGTCTGCTTTTGAGGATCATCACCAGCTCACAGTTTCGATCGAAAACATATATTGGCTGATAAATCTAAATCCTAATTTTTATAGAATATTTGAAAGCCTGATTAAAAACACAAAAGTCCCACCATTAAAGCCATGTCCCAAACTCAATTATCATCATGACATCATGACTTTTGCGTAAACATATACGCCACTTTCGAGTCAGGTGGCGTGTTATCTCCACGCATTTTGTGCTATCCGCGTGTATGCGTATATGTCTACGCCATTAACGTCCGCGTCATTCCGCGTGTCTGAACACGCAGTCAAATCTCCAGTCATAAATGCCATTAACCCCAGTGACGGTTAGGTTTAGGGACAGGGTTGAGGTAAGTCATATATTTATATAACGGTAAGTCAACGGCGTTCATAAACACGCTGAAAGGCGATTATGCGTCTTGATAGCACACCAAAAATGGAAATACGAATTGGCGTGTCATACACACGCTACTTCATGAGATCAGTCTGCAATTATGATCTTCTCATGATAATGTTATGTAGCCGATATGACAGACTTCTGCTGCACATATCTCTGAAATGAAAAAAAATGTTTTTTTTTTTTAAGTGATTAAAATCATATTTCAAGCAGATCTCTAAACCATCATGTTGAACAGTCACGTCTGAAGCATCTCAGCTGAAGGAAATAATACAGGATTTATCAGCTTTAATATATCGGACGAATTTTATCAAATAATCATCAAATATTAAAAATGATCAGATATCGTTATATAATGAGAGATTGTGCATCCCATAGTTTTTTCTTGGTTTTGTGAACATTAGGGGAACATTTAATTGTATAAATCTTCAAACAATCTGGGAATGTAACTATTCAATGTTCTCTGAACGTTCTGAAAAAAAACAAAAAAAAACGTTAGACGAACATGATCCAACTAAAACGTTTCAGAAAAAAAAAATCTGAAATGTTCTCCTGATCTCTGTGTCCAGCGGCTCCTGATCTCAGCTCTGTGTCCAGCGGCTCCTGATCTCGGCTCTGTGTCCTGCGGCTCCTGATCTCAGCTCTGTGTCCAGCGGCTCCTGATCTCAGCTCTGTGTCCTGCGGCTCCTGATCTCGGCTCTGTGTCCAGCGGCTCCTGATATCGGCTCTGTGTCCAGCGGCTCCTGATCTCAGCTCTGTGTCCAGCGGCTCCTGATCTCGGCTCTGTGTCCAGCGGCTCCTGATCTCAGCTCTGTGTCCAGCAGCTCCTGATCTCGGCTCTGTGTCCAGCGGCTCCTGATCTCGGCTCTGTGTCCTGCGGCTCCTGATCTCAGCTCTGTGTCCAGCGGCTCCTGATCTCAGCTCTGTGTCCAGCGGCTCCTGATCTCGGCTCTGTGTCCAGCGGCTCCTGATCTCGGCTCTGTGTCCAGCGGCTCCTGATCTCGGCTCTGTGTCCAGCGGCTCCTGATCTCGGCTCTGTGTCCTGCGGCTCCTGATCTCAGCTCTGTGTCCAGCGGCTCCTGATCTCGGCTCTGTGTCCAGCGGCTCCTGATCTCGGCTCTGTGTCCAGCGGCTCCTGATATCGGCTCTGTGTCCAGCGGCTCCTGATCTCGGCTCTGTGTCCTGCGGCTCCTGATCTCAGCTCTGTGTCCAGCGGCTCCTGATCTCAGCTCTGTGTCCAGCGGCTCCTGATCTCGGCTCTGTGTCCAGCGGCTCCTGATCTCAGCTCTGTGTCCAGCGGCTCCTGATCTCGGCTCTGTGTCCAGCGGCTCCTGATCTCGGCTCTGTGTCCAGCGGCTCCTGATCTCAGCTCTGTGTCCAGCGGCTCCTGATCTCAGCTCTGTGTCCTGCGGCTCCTGATCTCAGCTCTGTGTCCAGCGGCTCCTGATCTCGGCTCTGTGTCCAGCGGCTCCTGATCTCGGCTCTGTGTCCAGCGGCTCCTGATATCGGCTCTGTGTCCAGCGGCTCCTGATCTCAGCTCTGTGTCCAGCGGCTCCTGATCTCAGCTCTGTGTCCTGCGGCTCCTGATATCGGCTCTGTGTCCAGCGGCTCCTGATCTCGGCTCTGTGTCCAGCGGCTCCTGATATCGGCTCTGTGTCCAGCGGCTCCTGATCTCAGCTCTGTGTCCAGCGGCTCCTGATCTCAGCTCTGTGTCCAGCGGCTCCTGATCTCAGCTCTGTGTCCTGCGGCTCCTGATATCGGCTCTGTGTCCAGCGGCTCCTGATCTCGGCTCTGTGTCCAGCGGCTCCTGATCTCGGCTCTGTGTCCAGCGGCTCCTGATCTCAGCTCTGTGTCCAGCGGCTCCTGATCTCAGCTCTGTGTCCAGCGGCTCCTGATCTCAGCTCTGTGTCCAGCAGCTCCTGATCTCGGCTCTGTGTCCAGCGGCTCCTGATATCGGCTCTGTGTCCAGCGGCTCCTGATCTCGGCTCTGTGTCCTGCGGCTCCTGATCTCAGCTCTGTGTCCAGCGGCTCCTGATCTCGGCTCTGTGTCCAGCGGCTCCTGATCTCGGCTCTGTGTCCAGCGGCTCCTGATCTCGGCTCTGTGTCCAGCGGCTCCTGATCTCAGCTCTGTGTCCAGCGGCTCCTGATCTCAGCTCTGTGTCCAGCGGCTCCTGATCTCAGCTCTGTGTCCAGCAGCTCCTGATCTCGGCTCTGTGTCCAGCGGCTCCTGATATCGGCTCTGTGTCCAGCGGCTCCTGATCTCGGCTCTGTGTCCTGCGGCTCCTGATCTCAGCTCTGTGTCCAGCAGCTCCTGATCTCGGCTCTGTGTCCAGCGGCTCCTGATCTCAGCTCTGTGTCCAGCGGCTCCTGATCTCGGCTCTGTGTCCTGCGGCTCCTGATCTCAGCTCTGTGTCCAGCGGCTCCTGATCTCAGCTCTGTGTCCAGCGGCTCCTGATCTCGGCTCTGTGTCCAGCGGCTCCTGATCTCGGCTCTGTGTCCAGCGGCTCCTGATCTCGGCTCTGTGTCCAGCGGCTCCTGATCTCGGCTCTGTGTCCTGCGGCTCCTGATCTCAGCTCTGTGTCCAGCGGCTCCTGATCTCGGCTCTGTGTCCAGCGGCTCCTGATCTCAGCTCTGTGTCCAGCGGCTCCTGATCTCAGCTCTGTGTCCAGCGGCTCCTGATCTCGGCTCTGTGTCCAGCGGCTCCTGATATCGGCTCTGTGTCCAGCGGCTCCTGATCTCGGCTCTGTGTCCAGCGGCTCCTGATCTCAGCTCTGTGTCCAGCGGCTCCTGATCTCAGCTCTGTGTCCTGCGGCTCCTGATATCGGCTCTGTGTCCAGCGGCTCCTGATCTCGGCTCTGTGTCCAGCGGCTCCTGATATCGGCTCTGTGTCCAGCGGCTCCTGATCTCAGCTCTGTGTCCAGCGGCTCCTGATCTCAGCTCTGTGTCCTGCGGCTCCTGATATCGGCTCTGTGTCCAGCGGCTCCTGATCTCGGCTCTGTGTCCAGCGGCTCCTGATCTCGGCTCTGTGTCCAGCGGCTCCTGATCTCAGCTCTGTGTCCTGCGGCTCCTGATCTCAGCTCTGTGTCCTGCGGCTCCTGATCTCAGCTCTGTGTCCTGCGGCTCCTGATCTCAGCTCTGTGTCCTGCGGCTCCTGATCTCGGCTCTGTGTCCTGCGGCTCCTGATCTCAGCTCTGTGTCCAGCGGCTCCTGATATCTGTGTCCAGCGGCTCCTGATCTTGACTTGAGTGCAAAAATGGAGGCTCTAGACCCTTCCAGAGCTGAGACATTGAGATATTTATAATAGCATAAATGCTACATGGAATCTCAATATCTCAGCTCTGGAAGGGTCTAGAGCCTCCATTTTTGCACTCAGGTCTAAGTCTCATGGCCCTCTATCAGAATCCAGAGTTTTGAGAAGATTGGAGAAACGTAATTTTTTGCCCGAAAAAAAAAAAATAGAAAGGGGTACCACTGTCGGGTTTTTTTTTGGGTCGAATTTTTGAGTTTCGATATCTCAGCTCTGGAAGGGTCTAGAGCCTCCATTTTTGCACTCAGGTCTAAGTCTCTCGGCCCTCTGTCAGAATCCAAAGTTTTGACAAGATTGGAGAACCTTAATTTTTCGGCTGAAAAAAAAAACGTAAGGGGTACCACTTTCGTTTTTTTTTCGGGTCGAATTTTTGAGTTTCTCTAATCTTCTCGAAACTCTGGATTCTGATAGAGGGCCATGAGACTTAGACCTGAGTGTCAAAATGGAGGCTCTAGCCCCTTCCAAAGCTGAGATATGGAGATCCCACTTAGCATTTATGCCATTATAAATATCCAACTCTTTCCCTACAAAAAAGGGGGGGCCAACGTGTTACGTAAATACCATGAAACTGCCTGAAGATCGGTTATAACGGTACACAACACACACATTTAGAGGCTTAAATAACTGGTAATGTTAAAGGATTTATAGGCCAAACCAGGTGTTATCAGAATCCTGATATTGACACGGATCCATCACAACATGTCTTCATATTTGGGACTGAAGTGAGTGTTGGTAGTCAGGTGCTGGAGTGGAGGAACGGATGTGAAGAGGACACAATCAGCGCCAACACGCACTCATCCACATAAACACTGCTGGGCTTATTACACACAGCACTGATCTGGGACTGCACTACTGTGTACTAGACCAGACAGCAGGTGCACACGCACACACACCGCAGTCAGTGTGTGAATCTCATCAAAACCAGATCCTGGTCACACTTCACCCCAAAAAATAAAGCAGGAAATATAAAGACTTAGTCCTGAGTACCAAAATGGAGGCTCTAGACCCTTCCAGAACTGAGACATTGAGATATTTATAATGGCATAAATGCTACATGGGATCTCAATATCTCAACTCTGGAAGGGTCTAGAGCCTCCATTTTTGCACTCAGGTCTAAGTCTCATGGCCCTCTATCAGAATCCAAAGTTTAGTGAAGATTGGAGAACCTTAATTTTTCGCCTGAAAAAAAAAACTAAAGGGGTAACACTTTCGTTTTTTTTTTTTTCGGGTCGAATTTTTGAGTTTCGATATCTCAGCTCTGGAAGGGTCTGGAGCCTCCATTTTTGCACTCAGGTTTAAGTCTCATGGCCCTCTATCAGAATCTAGAGTTTTAAGAAGATTGGAGAAATTAAATTTTTCGCCCCAAAAAAAAACAAAACGAAAGGGGTACCACTTTCGTTTTTTTTTCGGGTCGAAATTTTGACATTCGATATCTCAGCTCTGGAAGGGTCTAGAGCCTCCATTTTTGCACTCTGGTTTCAGTCTCATGGCCCTCTATTAGAATCCAGAGTTTTGAGAAGATTGGAGAAACTTAATTTTTCGGCCAAAAAAAAAAAAAACGAAAGGGGTACCACTGTCGTTTTTTTTCGGGTCGAAATTTTGACATTCGATATCTCATCTCTGGAAGGGTCTAGAGCCTCCATTTTTGCACTCAGGTTTAAGTCTCATGGCCCTCTATTAGAATCCAGAGTTTTGAGAAGATTGGAGAAACTTAATTTTTCGCCCCCAAAAAAAAACGAAAGGGGTACCACTGTCGTTTTTTTTTCGGGTCGAAATTTTGAGATTCGATATCTCAGCTCTGGAAGGGTCTAGAGCCTCCATTTTTGCACTCAGGTTTAAGTCTCATGGCCCTCTATCAGAATCCAGAGTTTTGAGAAGATTGGAGAAACTTAATTTTTCGCCAAAAAAAAAAAAAAACGAAAGGGTACCACTGTCGTTTTTTTTTCGGGTCGAAATTTTGAGATTCAATATCTCAGCTCTGGAAGGGTCTAGAGCCTCCATTTTTTGCACTCAGGTTTAAGTCTCATGGCCCTCTATCAG
>NW_024122003.1:2462153-2523063 GCF_016745375.1 Pimephales promelas | reverse complement strand
ATTTTTTGTAGCAGGTCCTCACTCCAAGCACAGGCTCAACACTTCACCAAAATGGTAACCCCCAAAAATACTAACATAACATAAACGTTTAAATAACAACATAATAATAGAACATTAAACATTCTCTCCGTTTTCTCATCTTACTAAAATAATTGCATAAAATATCACTTAATTTCAAAATTTACATTTCAGCCTTGTGCAAAGCATGATGGGAAGTGAATGTATGAATGGGTTACTAGATTGAAACATATTTCAAAGTTAAAACATCAAGTGAAGTCAACCATTTCAAGTTACACTCTTAGAAGAAATGGTTCTATTTAGAACCAGAAATGGTTCCATCCCCCGCTTCATATATGGAACTCCAAAATGGTTCTATATAGAACCATTTTTTTGGTAAAAGGTTCTATTGGCCAAGTATGGAACCCCAGGGTTCTATATAGAACCCAGAGGAACCCTTTTTTTAAGAGTGTATAGAATCTTTTAGGGGTTCCAAATATGTAGCGCTGATAGAACCTTTTAAGGTTCCATATAGAACATTTTCTTCTAAGATTGTAGTTTAACATTAACTAATCACATTTTAACAAGAAACCCGATTCAATGGTGTTAAAACATAATTAAATGTTTAAATGATATATTAATATATGTACTGTATGTGTGTATCCAAGTAATGCAGGGGTGTATTCCAGAAAGCAAGGTTAACTTACCGTCAGATAAACCTTGAACTCTTGGTTGATTAACCCCAAACTTGCTTACTCTGGGCAAAGAGTATAGAAGAACAAGAGGCGAAACTCTGATGCTTTTTTGGTAACAGCCACTAGATGGCGCTTCGGTAGCATGGCAGCCATATCGGGGTAAAAATTCCAACTGGAGTTACTGGACAACAGCACAGACAGTTTTTTGAGGTAGTTTTTTACTTGGATTAGTGAGTATTTCCATTGTATGCAACTTTACACTTTTACTACTATTATTAGTTCTACCAGAAAGACTCGGGAGATAAAATGATGTAACAAAGCATCCATTTATTGACAGCCCAGCAAGTAATTATTTTCAAGTTCTTAAGTTCTTTGGCGTAGGCCCCCGTCCATAGATCGTAATCCGAGGGTAGCGGATCAGCATTTCCTGCCTGAAGACGAAGGCAGGGGCGCAGCCGACCCCCCAAAAGTAGGTGGATTGTAGATCCATCGGGATGGGGCCAGCCTTCCCCCCAAAATTGATGAACGAAAGTATACCCACCGGTCATGAATCCTAAATGTTCCTAAAAGAAAAGGGAGATACCATAATTAGCATGATGAACATTAGTCATATACCTATGTGTACACTAAGTAGACCACATGGATATGATCATGATAATCCAGACATGGACGGGTCTCGATAGACCACAGATACAGGCATAGACAGATCTTGATAGACCGTACAGATACAGCCATGATAGCCAACATACAAAAGTCTTGATAGACCACGGATACGCCATGATATGCCAGACTTCGACTGGACTCTACAGTATAGTTCACCAATCTCTGCCCCGGAGGGCCATCAGAGCCCAGCTCCGACCCCGATCAAAACACACGCACCTGTGAGTTTCTACTGATCCTGAAGACCTTGATTAGCTTGCTCGGGTGTGCTTGATCAGGGCCGGAGCCAAACTCCGCAGGGACGGCACCCCCCCCCCCCCCCCCCAGGACTTAGACCGGCGAACCCCACGATAGACTGTAGATACAGCCCCAAAAGCCAGACGCATACTGGTCTCGTTAGACCACGCAGATATAGCCACGATGGCCAAACATGGACAGGTCTTAATAGAACACGATAAAGCCACAATAGGCCGGACATAGACAGGTCTCGATAGACCACAGATACAGCCACGATAGGCCAGACACAGACAGGTCTCGATAGACCACAGATACAGCCACGATAGGCAGACACAGACAGGTCTCGATAGACCACAGGTACAGCCACGATAGGCAGACGCAGACAGGTCTCGATAGACCACAGATACAGCCACGATAGGCCAGACGCAGACAGGTCTCGATAGACCACAGATACAGCCATGATAGGCAGACGCAGACAGGTCTCGATAGACCACAGATACAGCCACGATAGGCCAGACACAGACAGGTCTCGATAGACCACAGATACAGCCACGATAGGCAGACACAGACAGGTCTCGATAGACCACAGATCCAGCCACGGTAGGCCAGACACAGACGGGTCTCGATAGACCACAGATACAGCCACAATAGGCCAGACACAGACAGATCTCGATAGACCACGATACAGCCACGATAGGCCAGACACAGACATGTCTCAATAGACCACACATATATAGCCATGATGGCCAGACATAGACAGGTCTCGATAGACCACAGATACAGCCACGATGGCCAGACATAGACAGGTCTCGATAGACCACAGATACAGCCACGATGGCCAGACATTGACAGGTCTCGAAAGACCACAGATACAGCCACGATAGACCAGACATAGCCACGATAGGCCGGACATAGAAAAGGTTTCGATAGACCACAGATACGGCCACAATAGGTCAGACATAGAGAAGTCTCAATAGACCGCAGATACAGCCACGATGGGCTCTATGCACGGCGGGATTTCCGGTGAAGGTTTAAGGATGCTCAATAACTTCCGCCGATCGTAGAGTCCAATGCAGTGCCGAAAATTTATATTGAATTTTTATACTCCATGTTTTTACAAAAGCAACATTAGTCACGAAAACAGATTTTTTCAAATTAAATAAACATAACTATATAAAATTTACATTTGAACATATGAAGGTTTTGTTTCAAAGATTTTGAAGTAAATTTTGAAGACTCTGCCATAATCCCGTTTCCTCGGTTTTCCTCCGCTTTAATCTTCCCAACCGGAAACTGAAATGCGGAACTTATGCATACATATAGCCCATAGGCCAGACATAGACAGGCTCGTTAGACCACAGATACGGCCACTATAGGCCAGACATAGACAGGTCTCCATAAACCACAGATACAGGTGTAGACAGGTCTCGATTGACCATAGATACAGCTACAATGGGCCAGACAAAGACAGGTCTCGTTAGACCACGCAGATATAGCCATGGTGGCCAGACATAAACCGGTCTCGATAAACCACAGATACAGGTGTATATATAGACGTTTCGATGGACCACAGGTACAGCCACAATAGGCCAGACGTAGACAGGTCTCATTAGACCACGCAGATATAGGCATGATAGACAGATCTCGAGAGACCACAGATACAGCCTCGATAGCCAGACTTAGACTGGACTTGATATACCAGATACGGCCATGATAGCCAGACATAGACAGGTCTCGATATACCATAGATACAGCCACGGAAGCCAGACACATACCAGTCTCATTAGACCACACAGATATAGCCACGATGGCCAGACATAGACAGGTCTCCATAGACCACACAGATATAGCCATGATAGGCCAGACAAGACAAGGTTTAATTGTATATGAATAAATATATGGCTACGCTGCCGCTTGAAGACAAGGCCACGCGAGAGCTTGCTGGGCTTCAAGGATGATTGGATCAGCTCTTAGTTATGACTCGAATGCAGAGGAAGACCATCTGTCGAGGATTTTGATGGCTGCAACAGAACTACCAAGTTCGGCCACTGTCATGGCAGCCCCAGTCCTGTAGGAATGGCAGTACACGGGGAGGAGGATAGACTGCAGCTATTGAGGTCGGAACTGACGAGACCCGAACCAGGTTAAGAAGGTAGTGCTCCGTTAGTTATGATAAATCGAAATTTGACCATAGATGAGAATGGACAGAATTTGCAAATTTATAAATTGATAATGTGATAGACCTTTATAGTCATTCTTGGTTCTTGAGAAAAAGAGGAAGGAAATAAGGGATAAACGTAATTAGAGAAGACCATGGGGAAAATCGGAGTATTAACTCCTGGAGATAATCCCCTGAATGTATGAGCCATGAACGCTGTGACAGACAGTTACAATTTTAATAACATTAGAAAAAGAGACCATTGCAGACAGACGTAATCGAAGGGGTTGAATGGATTTTGCTTCTGACTTGGAGTGTAATAATGCCGTTCAAGCATAACCAACAACTGCAAGGTTACACACTCGAAGTTAAAAGAGTGAGAAAAATTAATTTGAGAATTACTTTTAAAGATAATAACAGTGCTGGTAGTTAGTGAATCACAAACTAAATTTACATTAATCCTGCCAACAGGACATGATTTACAATATAGATGATGAGACAGAATAACCTAATCGGTGGTGACTAGAGATAGCAACCCATGAGCTACATACAGGGGTTGGACAATGAAACTGAAACACTGGCCAATGTTGGAGGTTTCACATCTATATGCCTGGCGGCCAATCTTCAGAGTGAAGCACGGGTGGATCAGTGATGGTTTGAGCTCCAATATCATGACAATCCTGATTGTATTTGATGGACACGACACTGCCGAGGACTACCAAACCCTTCTGGAGGATCATGAGCACCTGATGCTCAAACCGTGTATCAGCATGATCATGCACCAACACACACAGCAAGACTTGTGACAGAAGGGTTTGATGAAGATGAAAGTGACGTTGAACATCTTCCATGGTCTGACAGTCACCAGATCTGAATATTATTGAGGTGTTTTGGAGGAGCGAGTCCACCAGCATCATATAGTGACCTGGACACTGTTCTGGAAGAGGAACGGCTCATAATCCCTCTGGTCACTGTGAAGGACTTCTATCTTTCAATTGGTGCTGTATTTGGATGCAAAATGAGGCCCTCACCATTCTAACAAATTATTGTGTAGTAAAACCAGGTGTTTCAGTTTTTTTGTCCAACCCCTGTATTTCATCGATGGAATGATGACTTTGTTGACACTTCTTGAGACTCTATCCTGTGTGATTCTGATTGACAGAAAAAGTTTTAAATTGCGGTGATAGTTAATCGAAGCTGCAAACGTGCTGTTGAAACTTTGACTACTTTTCATAGGTTTTTGCTATGCCTTAAGCAACAGAGCTTAGTCATAGGTTTGCTATGCCTTAAGCAACAGAGAAGGTACAGTGACCAGACTTGAAAAAATTTAGGATTAAAATACTTGCGTGAATTTGGATGCCTGAAAACGAACTATGAGTGGACAAAATAATACATTACAATTTTCATAATTGTATACAATGAAGGAACAGCCGGCCATGATCGGTACATGAAAGAGACTCTAAGTGATACATGATCTGTTGTCTCTTGATTATGGAATCCTTTTCTCAGGTGTGAATTATGACTGACATGGCTCCTGAGTTGCTCTTGCAGAAATAGCCCCATTCATTCAGGGAGATCGCTGGCCACAGCCAGTTGAGACTCTTGAATAGAATGATGCATGAAAAAGTAAATCATACAGTTGAGCGAAGACAATGTCACTAGAGCCTCCTTCACTGACTTCTCGTAAATAATACTACGGTAATATGACTATTAGTTCTACTGAGTTAACAGTTTTGAGTTTTGACTAAGTATATGTGGCTTTAACCAGAGCCACGCAGCTGCCTTGATCCTTAGACTGCATTTCTCTGAAAATTAATGTGAAAGCACCCCTCACATTAATTCTTATTCCGATCACACATTTCAATGGATTACGTAGCCACCAGAAAGGTTGAGTATTACAGCGATTGTACACAATTCAAATGTTGTACAGTCATTAAATATTAAATGACTTAATATGAATTTAAAGTATAGCCTAATATGGTGAAAATAGTTATTTGTGAATTATTCTTACACAATTAATAACTTGCTGCCATTGTAGATATGATCACTGCAGAATAACGGCGAAATGATAAACTTGCTGTCTTTCGCTCAGGTTTATTTATTTATTTTAATTAAACGCACACGCAACCGAACTCTAGTAAGTGAGCAGACGTGATGACGAGCGTGACCCGTGATATTGCATAAGTATAGAGCTCTTAAGAACTCAAGCAGTTACTTGATTTTTTAAATCAGTTACACAGATGTTAGTAGGTATTTGTAAACTGCAAATGAGAGCGTGGTATTGACAACGCTGATATTATTAGATCACGACTGAAATGTGGAATATCAGACTGACGGAAACGCAAACTTTGCTTATACACTTGGTACGAGCATTAAGGCGAGCTATCCGGCCCGTCTGCAGTGTGCAGATCAGCCGTAATGATCAGATAGCGCCACGTCATCGACATCGTAGACGCCAATTTTAACCATGATTTCAGCTCGGACGTGTAGGAAGCCATGGAGAAATACTTACCTGAATGAAGTTTAATCAGAGGACACATTAACAGTGCTGGTGGAGGTGCGGTGCGCTGCCTACCAAAACGAATGGAAAGCCTTGGAGGGGAGTTTGAACTTGAACCAGTGAGAGCTAGATCGTCTTGTGATTTGCAGAGTTGTTGATTCATGTCGGTGGGTCTGTGATTTGCGGGATAATAATGGCACCTGTGCAGACAGCGCGGTTCTGGAGTGCTTTAGCCTAAAGACAGCCGGAACTTCTCGGCCTTAGCTGATCAAAACTCTCCGAGGGCCGCTGTGTCTACGGGAAGATGCGAAGACTGAGCGCAGGAACCTCGACGTGCGGTAGGTAATAGGGTGGGACATCGTCGGATCTCGCAAATTGTAAGCAAAATATCCTGAAACATGTTGCCTGGCGACTGAACGAGAGCATGAATAAATGCGACAGCATCTACTTGTTGAAGCGTCGGCATCTGCGAACTCAAACATGTGTAAGTACCGATCTTTTATACCACAAGAATAAGAACATGATTGGATAACCTGAAGGTAACGCGTGACGCGATAATTAAGTCTTCCAGGCAGAACTTATGCTAAAGCTTTCATTTACCAACTCCACTAGGCCTGAAATATATTTTGGACGTTTTAATCCCCTAAATCATGCTACAAACATGATGATCATTGATGCGCTGTGTCCGTTATCCTATAACTAAATGCCACTTTGGACATTGGCTGTGTTTTTTTGTTTGTTTACATGGTTTTGCGTCATTAAAGGTGGAATACCTAAGATTTTATGCCGCTAGAGGGCGCTACATTCAAAACAACAACAACGGCTTTGCTTGATGACGCCGTGGAGGAACGCGGCATGATGGGAACTATTGTTTTCAACTCCACCGTGGATAAATCAGTCAGACGGGAATCGAAAATTAGTTGTCATGGATGAGGTAAAGTTTGATTTCTATAAATGTTGCGTTTAATGACATGCTTGTTTTTCATTAAACTGAAATAACCGCAAGAAAAGTCAGGTTTAAAAGTAAATTAGTTATCACAGATGTTACTGTACGAGTCACTGGACGAAGTGACTTATTTTTGTCTCAAATCATTGCTAATGGATCCTGACTTCGCCCTATGCTGCAATATGCATTTAGTTTTGCATTCATTTACAGAAATCAACTGCTTGAATAACAATAGCTGATGTTATTAGATTTTTCAGGTGAGATTCTCAATTCATTCAGTTAACGGATGCTCTGAGGTAAAGTTTTCAGAATGCAGACTCAGCAACGATTGTATTTAATTGAACAGTACAATAACATAGAACAGATATTATCTTCCTTTCATGTCATTAAACTAGGGCTGTGAATCTTTGGGTAGACAGCGAATCGTTTCGATTCACGATTCATAGGTTTTCGATTCGATTCAAGAACGATTTTTGCAAATTCAGAACGATTCAATTTGATGCGATTCACATCCAAATTCGATGCGATTCGATTAATTCGATTCGATTCTTAATTTTTTATATGCATTATAGTATTATTTCAATGCTTCACCCAATGGGTCTTTGTCTGGGGTTTGAATTAGCCTACACAGCGGCCTTCGGGGGTCAGATGGTGGGGATTTTGTCCATTGTTAATGTTAGTTCATGTTTATTTTTAATTTTAATGAATATATTATTATAAGGCAAGGCAAGTTTATTTATATAGCACATTTCAGTGCTTTAAATGGGAGAAATTAAAATAATCAAAAGAAATCAGAATAATTAAAACAGTTTAGAATAAAAAATCATAATAATAAAAATAAAATACAGTAAATAATTAAAACAATATAGAATAAAAAATAAAATGAAGTACAGTAATAGTCGGACGAACAGTGGCACATATATAAAACAGTGGTGTCACAGTCTGCGTCTGCACCATCCTGTCTTGTCATCAGCACTACACTTCCCAGGATCCTCTTGTCTCCACTCCTGAACTCACTCCCTCATCAGCCACCTGTTCCTCGTCTTGTTTATCAGTATCACCTGTCTTCATATCGTTATGTTTGATTCCTCCCTGTATTTAGTTCCCTCTGTTTCATTCAGTTATTGTCGGTCAATGTCTAAAGTTAGCCTGTGTTGCACCTGAGTTCCTGTCTTCCTGCCTGTTTTGAATATTAAATATTATCTTCACCGTTACTCCGGACTCCTCATTCCTCTGCCTGCACCACAACCCTGACAAGTGGCACATTTATAAAAAAAATGAATGGCCGACAAATTATTTGTAGAAACCTAGTAGCCAATATTTTGAAAAAGGCGTTTAAAGTATTGCATTAAATGACTACATGCACAAATTAATGGAGATGTTTTCATTAGTTTCATTTTGCATCCTCTCAGTGCACTTGTTAACATCTTTTCACTGGATTTTGCTCGCGCTCGGTCCCATAGCTCTCATGTAACTACAGATTTTTAAGCAGTCCATGTTTGAGCTCTCCAGCTGAGCTCTCTATTGAGAAAGCAATAGTTTTGAGGCAAACCGCTCAAGCCATTGATAAAGCTGCCATGCCATTGCGTGGGCACTATGAAATAAAACGCTTTCATTCATTTATTATATGGAAAGACTCTCCGTACACGCAAGGTGGTCTCTCGCTCGCTTTCCCTCTTGCCGAGTGCGTGCAGCCATGTGTGCACACGCGACACGCGGTTTGGAGCACAACCTCTGTCTCGTATGCACGCTCGCTCTAGATTCCGGGAGATTTTAACTTATTTGTGGTAATACAAGCTGATCACGACTCGAGTAGCTCAACGGGTAGAAAGATAAACTCATCTTTCAGGCATTTGACCAACCGGGCTTCAGCGTGAGACATCAGGGGTGTGTGAGCCCGCCTGAAACCAATCAAATGCAGATGTCTTATGACGCCAATGCGTGAGGCAGCTTGTACCAGGAACACTTTAAGGTTGTGTTTATATAGTTTAAACCACTGAATCGCTATAAAATCGCGATTAATTCGATTCTTAGCTTTTTAAATCGATTATTCACGTAAATAAACGATTCACGATTCAAAATACATGTTTCAGGATCGATGCATATGCATCGTCAGGTTTTATAATCGATGCATCGAGAAAACGAGTGAATCGTTACACCCCTACATTAAACATAACAATATTGCTGGCCATACACTGATGAGAAAGTGCGCGTCCGGTGTGCGATAACGTTACCTGGAGTTGTCCTAGACGTGGCGCGGCGCTTCTCGTCCAGTGTGCGACCCCCTTTACAGCCAACAGTTCACATTCCGAGAATAATTGAAAAGAATAATTGTGCTCCATTCCATAACAAATGCGCGAAAGCTGACGTTTGTTGCTTTATAGACGCTAACGCACAACTACAACTTCCGCATTTGTCCAGTACTACACGTAGTACGAGCGGAAACCGATGTAACGCGGATATGACGCGATTGACTGGCGACTCCCAGCTCACCCCTGCTCACACGCCCCGTTTCCTTGGTTAAAATCTAAATTTTCTCGCGATTTAAACATTGTTTGAAACATTTGGAATATTGTAAGTTATCATCTTAACTAAATATATAACCCTATATAAATATATAGCCTTGTGATTTGGGGATATTTTAATGCAAAAATCTTAGGTATTCCACCTTTAATATAAGATAGGCTAGTACTGCAAAAAAAAACTGTTTACTGTAAAGCTATTCTATTGCTGTTATATATTTATTGTCAAACATTTACATTTTAGTACAACATTTATTTGCTGAATTTATTTCATTGATAACTTATTTTTGTAAGTAACATGTGTACCTCCCGGGAAACGGTCTATGTTATTATAACTTTATGAACTGATATCACTTTATTCTTACCTATCACACTTAATGTGGAGAGTAATATAATGAATTAAATCCTCAAACTTCCCTGTCTCAAGTTATGTGGGGGTAAAAGCCCGGTTAAGTAGCAACTTCTTTTTTAACTGCTATAAAGTTAACTGTTGTGAGTTAAATAATCACCTAGCCTAATTATTTCAACCTAAAAATGATCTCTGCACTGGACTAAATATATATGACTGCCGAGTCGCTTTCACCCCGAAATGGCGGAAGCGTAGGGCTGCTGCTGGGCGCTGGTGTTGCAATAGAACGTTCTATTGGCTTTCACTTCTTGTCAATATACGTTCTTTGCTCTGGGTATGTCGGTGCCAAAACACCTGTGAGGAGTTAAGCCTGTTTTATGCTTCTGCGTTTTATGCCCCTATCCGTCGACGCGAACCCCTCTCCGACCCCTCCGCCGTAGCTCGACGTGCACCTCCAAAAATTTGTAACTACGCGTCGAGGCGACGCAGACAGCAAGGGCTTTGATTGGTCAGATTATACATAATTTCAGCAGTGTAGCTTTTCCGATTTCCCCCTCCCGCTATTAGCGCTATTTTTAACATTTGCACCCTCGTTCTGATAATTATAATACTCTTATAAAGAAAGTAAATAAAGAATTAATCTAAAAATAAACTGTTTTTTTATTTAATTGTTAATATGTCTATTCTTTTCTTTCTTTTTTGCTCGCAATAAACTTCAATCAATCAATAAATCAACGTTTGTTTTGAAACACAGTTTGTTGTTTATTTTCAATACAATGTTCACGGTTACATCATTGATAATACAGTACTAACCAAGTCTGCCACGGGACACATTATCCTGCATAGCACAGTTCCATGTGGAGACTGAAAAAATCCTTCAGGAAACTTCCTTTCGGAATTCTGCCCGAACCCAGAGTACTCCCCCCGTATGTAAGTGATTTTTTAGAAAGAGGAGTGTGGAGAACTAGTAGTGTGGAGAAGGGGTGGAGGAGGGATGCTGCAAACTGCCAATGGATCGAGGTAAGACTGCTGAGTCTATATATACCCTCTTCTCAATGGTTGCTGATTGCTGATTGCTGTCCACTCGTGTTAATTATCTGAACGTGCTCCTCCCGAACTTAGTTAATAAAACTTCATTTCACGAGTTCACACTTACATATAATTTTGAGTGAGTGAGATTCAATGCGTATTTGGCGTGCTGTCTGGAGGGAGGGCTCCAAGCTCATAATTCTGCCCGAACCCAGAGTACTCCCCCCAAAAGGCTAAAGAGCAGAGGACAGCCGCCGGACTAAAGACCCCCCAAAGAGTGCCGAGATTGGCGGGCTGGCATCTCGAGAAAGGGCCTGGATGCTTTGTTCAGGGAGGCCCGTGATGGTGGCTCGCTGCCTGGACTGACGGCCCCTGTTGACTGCGAACAAGGTGCAGTTGTAGTGTACTTGTCCAGGATGTTTTCACGCTGCATCCGCTGTGAAACCAAATGCTCGCTGAAATGAAAGAGAAAAAGTGAGTGCACTACCGGGAAACTTTCTTGCTCCATCCGCTTTGAGACAATCTTCGCTGGATGAAAGAAGAAAACTGAAAAGTGGAAAAATGAGTGCTTGCCCAGGAGATTCTCACACTGCATCCGCTGTGAGATCAACTGCTCACTGGATGAAATAGAAAATATAAGTGCTCTACTGGGAAAGCTCTCACTCAGTCCGCTATGAGACCACTGCTCACTGGAAAGACCAGGAAAGAGGAAGACTGGAAAGAGAAAAATGAGTGCTTGTCCAGGAGATTTTCTCATACTCCGTTCGTTGTGAGACCAACTGCTCGCTGGACGAAAGAGAAAATGTAAGAGCTCTACTGTGAACGCTTTTACTCCATCCGCTGTGAGACCAATGCTCGCTGGACGGAAAGAGGAAGACTGGAAAGAGAAAAATGAGAGCTTGTACAGGAGATTTTCTCGTACTCCGTCCGCTGTGAGACCAACTGCTCGCTGGATGAAAGAGAAAATATAAGAGCTCTACTGGGGAAGCTCTCACTCCATCCGCTGTGAGACCAATCCTCGCTGGACGGAAAGAGGAAGACTGGAAAGAGAAAAATGAGTGCTTGTCAAGGAGATTTTCTCGTACTCCGTCCGCTGTGAGACCAACTGCTCGCTGGATGAAAGAGAAAATGTAAGAGCTCTACTGGGAAAGCTCTCACTCCATCCGCTGTGAGACCAATGCTCGCTGGACGGAAAGAGGAAGACTGGAAAGATAAAAATGAGTGCTTGTCCAGGAGATTTTCTCATACTTCGTCCGCTGTGAGACCAACTGCTCGCTGGATGAAAGAGAAAATATAAGAGCTCTACTGTGAATGCACTCACTCCATCCGCTATGAGACCAATGCTCACTGGAACGGAAAGAAGAAGAGAAAAATGAGTGCTTGTCCTGGAGATTTTCTCGTACTCTGTCCGCTGTGAGACCAACTGCTCGCTGGATGAAAGAGAAAATGTAAGTGCTCTACTGGGAAAGCTCTCACTCCGTCCGCTGTGAGACCAATGTTCGCTGGACGGAAAGAGGAAACCTGAAAAGAGGAAAAATGAGTGCTTGCCCAGGAGATTTTCCTCACACTGCATCCACGGAGAGACCAACTGCTTGCTGGATGAAAAAGAAAAAATGTAAGTGCTCCACTGGGAAAGCACTCACTCCTCTCACGAAATGATGGCGGTTTCTGAGTGTCTAAGAAAACGAAAAACTAGTTTAAACATGGCATCGAGTGTGTGAGCGGAACTGAGGGGCTGGTAGCCTGTGCGGAAAGCCTGAATACCTTTGATGAGAATGTCCAGTGTTATGGGTTGTTCGGCGTCGGAGCGGGTGGGCTAGGATCTTAGAATCTTTTTAATCAGGGTTTGTGAATTGTTTATCTCCACGGAAAGAGTGCCGTACATCAGTTTATAGAAAAAACTGGATGCCGTTCAGATAACCTTTAATGGACCCGATTTGTAGGCTCTCAATGATATTAAGGTAGGAGATAAAAGATTTGATTGAAAAGAGAAAGATCAGGGAAAGGCCAGTTATAAGAGACATTTTTATCGTTTTCTTTCTTTACATTATCTCCAAGCAGTAACATAGGATATAAGGGTCCTGGGAGATACTGCTTGGAGGATAACTTTGATGCATGCAACGTCCGCTTGGAGACCAATGCTCGCTGGACAGAGAAAATAATCAATTAGGGGTTTTAGCAGGAGTTATAATTCTGAAAAGTGATGTACTGGAGAGAAAACATCACTGTTATAGCAGTGTAAAAATTAGCCAGAGAACAGAAATCCTGTGGGAGCAGAAGAGACATCACTGCTGTAGCAGTGTAGGAAATTATCCAGATAAAACAGAGCTCCAGTGGGAGCAGAGGAGACATCACTGCTGTGGCAGTGTAGAAAATTAGCCAGAGAAACAGGGCTCCTGTGGGAGCGGAGGAGACGACACTGCTGTGGTAGTGTAGAAAATTAGTCAGAGAAACAGAGCTCCTGTAGGAGCGGAGGAGACGTCGCTGCTGTGGTAGTGAAGACAATTAGCCAGGGAAACAGAGCTTCTGTGAGAGCAGAGTAGACGACACTGCTGTGGCAGTGGAGAAAATTAGCCGGAGAAAGAGAGCTCCTGTGGGAGCCGAAGAGACATCACTGCTGTGGCAGTGTAGAAAATTAACCAGAGAAACAGAGATCCTGTGGGAGCAGAGGAGACATCACTGCTGTGGCGGTGGAGAAAAATTAGCCAGAGAAAGAGAGCTCCTGTGGGAGCCGAGGAGACATCACTGCTGTGGTAGTGTAGAAAATTAGCCAGAGAAACAGAGATCCTGTGGGAGCAGGAGACATCACTGCTGTGGCAGTGTAGAAAATTAGCCAGAGAAAGACAGCTCATGTGGGAGCCAAGGAGACGTCACTACTGTGGCAGTGTAGAAAATTAGCCAGAGAAACAGAGATCCTGTGGGAGCAGGAGACATCACTGCTGTGGCAGTGTAGAAAATTTGCACAGAGAAACAGAGCTCCTGTGGGAGCAGAGGAGACATCACTGCTATGGCAGTGGAGAAAATTAACCAGAGAAAACAGAGCTCCAGTGGGAGCAGAGTAGACATCACTGCTGGGGCATTGTAGAAAATTAGCCAGAGAAACAGAGCTCCAGTGGGAGCAGAGGAGACATCACTGCTGGGGCAGTGTAGAAAAATAACAAGAGAAACAGAGCTCCTGTGGGAGCAGAGGAGACGTCACTGCTGTGGCAGTGTAGAAAATTAGCCAGAGAAAGAGAGCTCCTGTGGGAGCAGAGTAGACGTCACTGCTGGGGCAGTGTATAAAATTAGCTACAGAAAACAGAGTTCTAGCTGGAGCAGAGTAGACCTCACTGCTGTGGCAGTGGAGAAAATTAGCCAGAGAAATAGAGCTCCCATGGGAGCAGAGGAGACGTCACTGCTGTGGCAGTGCAGAAAAATTCGCCAGAGAAAAAGAGCACCTGTGGAAGCAGAGGAGACATCACTGCTGGGGCAGTGGAGAAACGTACCTGTGCAAATTGAGCTGTGTTGTGAAGCTGAGCGAAGGGGGAAGTAGATCATCTTCTTGAGCGTAATCAAGGACGCGAAAAAGAGGGGAGATTAAATCTTTCCAGGATTATGCGCATCTTTATTAACGTTTGAAAATGGCTTAGGGAGCTTTCACCCTGGCGGTTAAGTCCGTAACGGGGCACGGTACGCACTAAAAATCGCTAATGTGAATGCCGTTATGGGAAACGGGTGCGCACTGGGGTACCGAACCCAAGACTACCTGGAGGAGGTGGTCTTGCTCCCGAACCGTGCCGCGGTTTGCGTGTATGTGAAAGCAGCACGGACTCGGGTGCGCACTTGTTCAGGAAGTATCCTGCGAAAGCGTTTTTAGCTTATGTGATGTATTCAGTTAAAATAAGTAAGGGATGATATTGTTGAGGAATTACCTTGGATACGAGCGAGAGTGAGCCTGCAGTGTATTCGAGCATTGTGCATGGAATCAGAGCAACACATTTGGAAATCCACTGTCTCCTTAAGAGTCCGTTTGCAAGTAGCAGAAGTCCACCTTATGAGACACACGCACAATAAACCTGTACTGTTCACTCAACTGCGCATGATAGCAGCAAATTAATGAAAATAAATAAATTAATTAAAACAAAACACGATATTACTCACGTTCTGCTTTCTATCACGCGCGTGCACGACACGTTTGTGATGACGTAAGATGCACGCAAACGCACCAGATCCGATAGAAACAAGTTCTCTTTCATCATCTCGTGTTCAAGATCCACCTATGGGAAGGGCATCCGTACCTGACCTCTGCAGAAGCATCCAATTGCACCAAGTCTGGCTAGACAGACAGAAGCGCGCGGCCAGTGCCCGATGAGGCCACACCCCTCACCCACGGGCATATAACATCTGGGCGCGCTGCTATTCCTCAGTTGACATTCGCTTCTCGCGACCTCTGCACTGACACAGTTCGGTTGGATTAACGTTACGCTGTCCACTTTCGAGTCTACAGGAGGACATATCGCCAGATCAGCCTCCGCCAGACGTAAGTGACAGTCGTTTTTCTTCAGCCTATCCGCTGTGTATTTTGCATCCGGAGCCGCCGAGCTCTCACTGTCCTTCACCTGCTCCTCCTTACATGGCTGCCCGCCAAGTATTTTCCGAGTTCTTCACCGCTGGCCCACCCATGGCTATGTGACCATCTAAACAGCCGCTTCCCCTGGGGAACAGTCCATCACGACGAGCCTGCCCGGCCGCGTGTGGTGCTCTCATCGCCGCTAAGGACCCTCTCGTTCTGTGCGGTCCGCTTGGGCTTAGCACGCTCAAGAAGCTTTGGAGAACCCGGAGAATTGCGGTCATTGTAATTGCTGCCCATGTAGCTTTTTACAAAGCCGGCTTTAGTTGCACTATCCAACGCACCGTGCTTGGCATTTCTTACTCGGATGGGGGACACGGTGATGATGACGCGCTACCGGGGGACTCCCGGAGCGCCACAGATAAAATATTTGAGCGGTATTCAGCCCAATCCGCATTCCCTGAAGTGGACATCTTCGCGGGAAAACCTCACTCTCGTTGACGAACCGGTCGGTTCCGGCGACGAGGATGACGCGCTTTCTAACATTACCCTAAGCTAGCGCTCACACGGTTTTGCCTCAGTCGATCCTCCTGAAAGTTTGTGAGCGAGCGGCCGTTCGTCTCAACATTGTGTGGCCAGCTCCATAGAGCGCCACCGACCAGGATAGGAATATTTACGACGGGTAAACGCGGGTACCACCGCCCAGCCTGAGGAAACAACTCTTCAACGTTTTTTCCAGTGTTCGCGAAGCTCTCAAGCGCGCCTAGAGCCTCCCGCTAGACTGTTAACACTGTCTCACGGGCCTTGATGAGTAGGAAGGCGGCCCTGAACGCTAGCAGCCCGCCTGGGAGTTCCACCATGGGAGCCTCCAGCCCGCGTTCACGGGCCACGAGCCCTCCGTATTCTCCCGGTCCCGGAACCCTTGTCCGAAAGACACGGGGTCTCCCTCGGACGGTCGGGTAATCCCGTCTCGTGGCTACCAAGCCACAGGGGGGCTGTTGTGAGTACATAAAGTACATAAGCAGTGTTACCACACCGCACACACTTGGTTCCCTCACCCAGTTATTAAAGGCTTGCCCCAGCCCCAGTGTTTCCCAACACAAAACACAAACTATTATTAAACGAATCAAATGAATTCGTGCAGATTTTTTATATCTGTGTCAACATAGAGAGCAAATCTCTCTGATCCCTTGCATGTCGCCCCGAGTCCAAAAAAAAAAAAAAAAAAACAGCTCAGTTGCGGCTGCAAGCCATGTGTTTCTAGTGCACGTTGTGTGTGTGGAAGGCTTTGGTCATTGTGTTTCCCATCACATAACTAAATACACGTTTAAACAAACTATTCTTATATATCCTTAAAAATGGATAGTATTTTCTGCCTGCACTTGAGACTGCCCAGTTCATGTGTTCAGGAGATGTGTGTTTTCCCCCCAATTTCAGGGGGCTCCTTGTGGGTGAAAGTTTAGCACAGTGTACACCACACTATGTTTGCCCAGTTCACGCAGTGTTTGCCCAACACAAAACACACAAAACACAAATAATAACGAATCTAACAAATTCGTTTCGGAGGGAAAACCTCTTTCCGCAGAGAGAACCTTTCTCACTGCAGAGAGAGGAAACCCCTCCGAACCCCCGCATGTCGCCTCTAGTGTGCCCACGAGATGGCGCCATTGCATCACAAATAATTCTGTTGGTCTCAAGACACAGCTCTGCTCTGTCCCGAGCGGGGACACTCGCGAGTCACGAAGCGGCTTGGCGAACCGTTTCGGCTCCCGAGTGGGTTATGCGTACAATAATGCAGGGTTACAGATTGCAATTCGCAGTAAAACCCCCTCATTTCAACGCCATTCTCTTTTCTCACACGGAAGAGAAAGCTTCTCACATTCTGGAAGAGGAAAATTCATCTCTCTTAAACAAGGGAGCGATTCAGGTGGTACCCCCCAATCTGATGAACCAGGGTTTTTATTCCCGGTATTTTCTGGTTCCAAAGAAAGGCAGCTCTCTCCGCCCTATCTTGGACCTTCGAGTGTTGAACAAACATTTGAGGAAATACACCTTCAGAATGCTGACACAGGGCGCACTCGCCCGTGCCATAAAACAGAACGACTGGTTCACATCAGTCGATCTGAAAGATGCTTTCTTTCACATAAGCATTTATCCTCCGCACAGGAATTTTCTTCGTTTTGCCTACCAGGGCATATGTTGCGAATTCACAGTTCTTCCGTTTGGACTCAGTTTGAGTCCCCGGTCTTTCTGTCTGTGCGTGGAGGCGGGCTTAACGCCTCTGAGAATAACAGGTCTGAGAATCCTGATAGACGATTGGCTCATCATAGCCGAATCGAAGGAGAAGGTGTTGCAGGACACCGGCCGTGTGCTCGCGCACATCACATCGCTCGGGTTCCAAGTGAACGTGGGCAAGAGCAATCTCACGCCCAGTCAGAATGTCAATTTCCTGGGTTTGGAGTTGAACTCGGTTGCCATGCGAGCGCGTCTCTCTCTAGAGCGCGTTCGCTCTCTATGAGCTGTCTGTCACAGTTCATAGAAGGGGCGAAAGTGCAATATCGCACATGTCTCAGGATGCAGGGTCTCATGGCTTCATCCACCAAGTTGTGCCATTAGGACTCCTTAAGATGAGGGCGTTCATGAAATGGGTTTTGTCGCTACATTTCAGCCCGATTCGCGACCTTTGCCGCTCGGTTACAGTGACGCGCGCGCGTGCACTGCAGCCCTGCGCCATTGGAAGAACGCAGACTTTTACGCACGGGGAACCCCTCTCGGGGCGGTTACGATGCGGAAAGTGGTGACGACAGATGCATCCTTAACAGGCTGGGGTGCCACCCAGGAGGGCAAAACGGTGAACGGTCTGTGGCCAAACAGACTACGTTCAGCACATATAAATTATTTAGAGCTTTTTACCAATTGGAAAGCTCTGAATCATTTTCTGCCTCGCCTGCAGGGACATCATGTGCTGGTACGGTGCGACAATACCACGGCTGTGGCATATATCAACCGTCAGGACAGCTTGCGCTCGTCGAAACTTCACCTCCTAGCTCACAAGCTCTTGGTGTGGAGCAGACGGGTTTTCTTGTCGCTACGCGCGACTCACGTCCCAGGCATTCTGAACGTCGGCGCATATCTGCTGTCAAGGGGAAACCCAATCTACGGGATTGGCGTCTTCATCCGCAGATAGTGAAATGCTATGGATGAGATTCGGACGGGCGAGCGTAGATCTATTCGCCTCGCGCGGAAACTGCCATTGTCCTATGTTCTTCTCTCTAAGGGACATGGACGCGCCCCTCGGGGTAGACGCACTGGCCCACCCATGGCCGAGAGTGCTCCTGTATGCTTTTCCTCCCCTGTGCCTGATATTCCCACATTGGCCAGGGTGAGAGAGCAGGGCCTGTCTCTCATTCTGATAGCACCCAGATGGCCCAAAGCACCGTGGCTGGCGGAGATAATCCCTCTGTTATACGCCGAGCCATTGTGCCTTCCCGTTCGCACGGATCTATTATCCCAAGCCAACGGTGAGATTTACCACCCCCACCCGGACAGGTTGGCTCTCTGGGCCTGGCCCGTGAGAGGACGAACCTGAACGCACTTGGGCTTTCGCCGTGTGTGGTTACCACTATTCAGAATGCCAGGGCCGTCTCTACACGGCCCTTATATGGCTGTAAGTGGCAAGTGTTCGAGGGGTGGTGTGATGGGCGCGGTATCACATCTTATCAGTGTTCAGTTCCTGATATTTTGTGTTTCCTTCAAGACCTCATGGATAAAGGCAGGTCCTTTTCCACCATTAAGGTCCACTTGGCTGCTATTTCAGCCTGTCATGTGGGTTTTGAGGGCTCGACCGTCGGTCAGCACCCTCTAATCCGCAGATTTATAAAGGGTGCACACCGCTCTTTGCCAGTCGTCAGGAGAACTTTCCCGGAGTGGGACCTCTCCATGGT
The DNA here is from genome assembly GCF_016745375.1 of Pimephales promelas. Next base: position 2,503,477 of record NW_024122003.1, on the reverse strand, counting down.
GCTGGAAGCTCTGTCTCAACACCCTTTTGAGCCTTTGGATAGTATATCCCTTAAGCTGCTGTCTCTCAAGACAGCTTTGCTTTTGGCCTTGGCATCTGCTAAACGTGTCAGTGAGCTACATGCACTCTCGGTTCATCCCTCGTGCTCTAAGTTCTCTCTTAGTGGAGATAAGGTCTTCCTTAAGCCTAACCCGGCCTTCATGCCGAAGTGCTTCCCTGCGTTCACTTGGAGCTGTCCGCTTTTCACCCTCCACCTTTTACCTCTCTAGAGGATCAGAGGCTGAACGCTCTGTGTCCAGTCCGTGCCTTACAGGCATATATGACCAGGACGAATGCTTTCCGGAAGAGCGACCAGCTCTTTGTTTCATGGGCTCCCCCTCACTTAGGGAGTCCAATTTTGAAGCAACGCCTCTCACATTGGGTTGTGGATGCTATTACCATGGCTTAAAAAGCAAAGGGAGTGCAGCCCCCTAGGGGCATCAGAGCTCATTCCACAAGAGGTTTAGCCACCTCTTGGGCTCTGTTTAGGGGAGTGTCACTGCAGGACATCTGCTCCGCTGCCAGTTGGGCTTCTCCTCATACCTTCGTGCGCTACTACCGGCTGGATGTCACCAGTACCTCGGTAGCACATTCGGTTCTAGGGGTCGGGTCGTCTTAGCCCCTCCCTGCTGTAACCCTGTTGGGATATATATACCATTAAGAGTGAATGGGCTGACTGGCCATGTTCATTCCTGTCACCTATCATTTCTTCCCCTTTCGGGTATAGATTATGTCTTGGTGGGTTGGGGTTACTATCTCGCATGTGTCCCATGCGTATTTCATGTCCTGCTTGTCCACATTAGTTAGGTGTGGTTTCACCATCGCAGGCTCATGATTAAGGGACGTGTCAGGCACCGCCTCCCTGAGGTGACCGTCCTTCTCTGGCTTCAGAACCTCACTGTGAGTGTATTGGGCAATCGGGGAGCTGTCCATGTCTCTCCCATAGGTGGATCTCGAACACGAGATGATGAAAGAGAACAATAGGTTACTGTCGTAACCCCGGTTCTCTGAAACATCGAGTGGAGAGATCCACCAGCTTTGCCCCGCTTGCCGCACGAGAAGCGAATATACTTACTGAGGAATAGCAGCGCGCCCAGATGTTATATGCCCGTGGGTGAGGGGTGTGGCCTCATCGGGCACTGGCCGCGCGCTTCTGTCTGTCTATCCAGACTTGGTGCAATTGGATGCTTCTGCAGAGGTCAGGTACGGATGCCCTTCCCATAGGTGGATCTCTCCACTCGATGTTTCAGAGAACCGGGGTTACGACAGTAACCTATTGTTTTGTGTGATAGAAACAAGTTTTGTGTGAAAACAGACCCACGCTGCGGGGAGCGTCGGGAACGAACGCGCTCAGACCGCAGCAAACGAGCCCTGTGTAAAAGCCCCCCTTATTTTCTCATTTTATTTATTTGTCATTTAGGGTCGCGTTCCCAGCCGATTTATTCGTCCTTATCAATAATCAGTAAAACCAAATTGTGAAGCTGTGGGTTTGAATTAGTCTGAACTTTATTTATTTATAGGTGACATGATTGTATTGACAAATATAATCGGTTACAAGCCGCGGTTTGAGTTAAAATCTTAAAAGAGGATTCGATTCCCTTTAATGGAATCGATTCCAAACTTTGGAATCGACTCTCAATCCCTAACGCCTCGGAATCGAGGAATCGATTCTTTTTTGGATTCGATTCCCAGTTCTACTGTTTACATGTGAGTTTACGCCATAACCAAGCATCGAGTTTAAGGAAAGCAAATAATTTGTACAGAAACCATTTAAAACGTGTGATCCTCCGATCGCAATTATTACCCAGATAGCATAACTTGCTCGTCATTCAACAATTGAAGCGATGCGAAGTTCAATCAGGGACACAAAAGTTTTGAGCTAAGCACTCACAGAGTTGACCCGGCAGATGTTTGAGAGTGTGGATCAGCCGGGACTGAATCTGCAGCGTGGCTTAACTTACGACCTGTTGCGGCAGCCTGATGCTGTAGGAAGGCCCGTTCCTTGCGTTAAGAGGGCAGCATAGTTTTGTCCATTTCTCTATATGGCAGTAATTATTGAATGGTCCGGTTTAAAGAAAGACGCGGAAGTAAACGTTAGATTGCGGATGTTTCGCCCGTTTGTTTGCCCTGACGCCCATGAGAAAATGACGTTACCATGTTGTTGCAAAGATTTCTAATTCTGAAGGACGAAAGATTCTTTATCGAAACGGGAAAAGCTAGATTCGGACATGGCCGAATGCTGCAAACTGCCAATGGATCGAGGTAAGACTGCTGAGTCTATATATACCCTCTTCTCAATGGTTGCTGATTGCTGATTGCTATCCACTCGTGTTAATTATCTGAACGTGCTCCTCCCGAACTTAGTTAATAAAACTTCATTAAAGTTTGTGTCGTCTTGTTATTCAACGTCGATTAGCTCCAGCTGCAGCTGCAAAAACAACATTCTCTCTCTTTCGCTCGCGACGCACGGAACCAAAGAGATTCGCGAACCCCTGTTCTGGCAGTGAAATGCACCGAGATGCACCACAACCTCACGCAGAAGCATACAACGGCCACGACGCCGTAGCAGTGACGACGTAGCTACGCCGTGGAGTTGACGCAGAAGCATAATGAGGCCTTTAGTTTAATCAACCTCCTATTGCTAACCCAGGGTTAATGCGCGCGCACGGCGAGTTCATAAAGACATTTTCAATGGATCGCAGATTTCAGGAGTCACCATGGAAACCAAGGGACAAAAAACAAGCTACATACTTGAGTGAAACTGAGTTGGAGGTTTTAATGCTTGCTTATGAAGAGTACAAGCCATAACTTAAAAAAAAACAAACAATACTGCTGCATCAGCAAAAGAAAGAGAGTTGGCTTGGCAAAAAATAAATTCTAAATAAATTCTCAAAAAATTCTGTCATTTGGCAAAAATTATTTGGGGCGTGTGAAAATAGACAAGTAGCCTATTTACTTGTTGGCCTCCATACATTTCTTAATATTACGGTAGTAATGCACATAATTGGCTAGTTATATGTTAGGTTCTTATAAGGTGTAATCCTTCTGGAGCCAGAAGAAGTGAGAGCCAAGTCAAAATGAAACACAAAAACATTCTCCTGCAAGGTGATATTTTCTAAACTTACTAAACTTGTTACTGAGGCCATGTACTTTAGTATCTAATGTAATTTAGTTTTCTATGTAGCCAATAGAAAGAAGGCTGAGGCCCGTAAAACGGGTGGGGTCCGCCTCCGCCTCCCCTCACCCCAGCTGAGGAGCTGGCACTGTCCCTGAATAAAGGGCAACCTGTGGGCGATGGGGTACCAGGGGGGCAGTTTGTCAGACTCAGCTACAGTACCAAGACAAGTGGCAGTGTGCATGCTGCTTTGACTGCATATACTGTATACTGTAATCTTATTACTAGTACACTTAGATGTTCCTAATGTCCTTCTTTTATAAGAATATACACTGAGTATTGAATATGCATGATTATCTTATTGGTTTAATTATCTTGCAGTTGCTGATGGCCACATTGTATTATTGGATCCTCCTGCAACCCCACCCTCTGTCACAATTGTAAGTGATTATTGTCTTTAGGTTTCTGTTTGCTAGCTAGACCAAACATCCTTCCTTATTTTCACTGAAGGATGACGATGAAGAGACCACTTCTGCTGTGACAGAAACACAAAATGTGGGTAGACCCATAGAGGTATGATGAATACAATGCATTCCCCCTTTTTTACAAAAGAGAATAAATAAATTGTCATTCGACAGAAAATGGCAGGAGATTTTAATAGAGCTGAGGGTCCATCTACCTCCACAAAGAATCTTAGCAGTGTAAGAAATGTTCTGCAGTTCTCCTTCCTCATTTAAATATTTGGTCTGTGTTTGTATTGCAGACTTTTTCAGTCATGTTTAATTATTCTGTCTTTCTAGTTGCCTGCCAAAGAGCTGTATAAGGCCCACCTTCAAAAGCAAATCAGAAAAAGTGACATGGAGATGGACCTTATAAAGCTTCAAATGGAGGAGAAAAGGCTGAACCTAAAAAAGGCCAGACTTGAAATTGAATTGCTAGAGCACCAGCTTAAAGTCCCCGTGAAATCAAAATTGAACCTATTTACTTTGTTAGCGCATATTACTAGTCTTGTGGTGAACAATTAATCCGTGCAAGTGAATATATATTAAAAAAATGTTTTACCTTAGTAATCTTTAATCAAAATCTGAAAAGTTACTTCCGGTCTGGAACGGTTTCTTTTTCTGATGACGTAGGTTTCACAGTTTGGGTGGGGAAACGCTTAACCACTCCCCTCAAACCGTTAGTTTGCTATGGGCGAGAGATGGAGAGGAGGTGCGCTAGAGTAAAACCCTGCCCTCTGTTCAATATTCCGTTTCACTTGGAAATACGTCACAGCACTGGAGAAAAATCGTTTGCAACTTCCGGTTCACGGGGACTTTAAGGTGGGAAACAGTATGTGAACATCAATCTGTCATTTGTTGTTGATTGAAATCTGAAGCAATAAATACAAATGTCTTCAAAAGAAACAAAAGAAACAATGAACAACACTTGACTGTTAACTGGTTTTAATTAAAGTGATTTTGGCAAATCATGTCTCGTACTACCCTGCCATCTATTTGGTCTGCTGGGTTCACTGGGGGTTCCTCTTGGCCATCCTGAAACCTTAAACTGAAACCTTGCCTTCAGGATGCCTATGGTCATTTCCACCTTGACCCGTGTTCTGCTGTGGGCCATGTTGAATTGTGCCTGCGGTCCAGGCTCTGGTTCAGGGTAGGGTGTTATCAAATAGGGCAGACGAGGGTACCCTCTGTCCCCCAGCAAGTAACCACTGAAGTGTCCTATAAAGGTATTTAAAGTGTATAATTGCATACAAATTAAAAAAAAAAAAAAAAAAAAAACATTGTGTAAAGCAAAACATACCCTGTTGAAATTTGTGGCACAATGATGACTTCTATAGAATATCCTGGCAACGCAACGCATTCTCACCCCAAGGCGTCACCTTTGACCATGCTTCAATATTTGACGTTTTAGGCGCCCTTTAGCGTCACTTACATGACGCGATCCTACGGCGTCATCTAACTGACGCTAAAGGAAAGCGTCAGTTAGAGGACGCGGTTAGGTTTAGGTGTGGGGTGGGGGTAGGGTACACGCGATCCTAGGGCGTCATCTAACTGACGCTAAAGGGCGCCTAAAGCGTCAGATATTGAAGTCCAAATGCTTCCCAAGGCGTCAGTTAAGTGACGCCTTGGGGGTGAGAATGGGCTGGGCAACGTGTACAGACCCTGGCCATTTGGCTTCAACATTAGTGATGATGAGGTGGGTTGCATCACATATTACCTATTTAGTTGGGACCAGTAATGAGGGTGATTCAATGGTTTAAACACCCAAACATTTAGCACCCAAAAAAATCTATTGTCACCGCACATGATGGATTGACTTCCTATTAACATAGTCTCCATTGACTGAAGGACCTTTTTTAATGCATGAATGTGGGTTCCATCAATGCACCAAATCACATTTGGGAACCCTGAAATTGAAAGTTATCTAATTAGAAACATTTAAAATGATTGTGACTGTAACTAGCATGAATAGATTAAGTAAATGGTCTGCCATAGAATATCATAAAATGGGCAAACCCGCCACTCTATTTTATATATATATATATATATATATATATATATATATATATATATATATTTTTTTTTATTTTAATCCGTATTATCAGTGCATTCCACATCTTCAAAAGGATACGCCATGCTCCGTCACCTCTTTGAAACTGAAACTCTCTGAAGCAGGTTATCCTCAGAGAGTCAGTTGCTATGGTTACTTACATAACCCGAAAGTTACCTCCGTTTTTGGAACCGAAAGCAGAGGTTATCCTCTTACTTACTCCTAAACTTACCTGGGTAAGTCACATAACCTGCTTTCTGGAATACACCCCAGGTGTCTTCTTTGAAGCACAAAGTTAATCTGAAGTTAAACCTGCCTCCTGGTAGGTTTAATTTAAGACTCAATTTAGTCCTGGAGTAACTGTAGTCTTCCTCCAGGAAATCGGCTAATTTAACTCTGGACTAAACTAAATCTAGGACTATTTAAAGCCATGACATAGAAAGCAGATTTCTGTTAATCAGGTTTAAAGGGCCATTTTATTCTAGGACTAGGCTTAATCTCTGTCCGGGAAACCGCCCCCTAGAGTTATAACATTTTAAATCATGATCTTAAAACTCATTGTGCTATGACCCATTCACTTCTATAGTCTTTTTTTACCAACTACAAAATGAAGAATGGTTTTACTAAGATAAATAATCTTATTATAATAGTTAGTTAATATAATTAATATATGATAGTAAATCATATATGAAGCCACGCTTAAAGCAGTTCATTTAAATATAGACACACATGTACTATATATATACGTATATATATATATATATATATATATATATATATATGTATATATAACTATAATAATACAATTATTTATGACATTAAGATTATTCTATTAAGAGCATGGTTTTCTTATACAAAACTATATTATATATCATGGTTACTGTATTTTACTACAAAAACTATGGTTCATTTTATGGTTACTATGGTTTTACTACAAAAACCAAGGTTCATTTTATAGTTACTATGGTTTTACTACAAAAACCATGCTTAAACCAAGGTTATTGTAGTAAAAACCATGGTTTGTTTGTAGTTACTATGGTTTTACTACAAAAACCATAGTTAAACTATGATTCATTTTGTAGTTACTATGGTTTTACTACCAAAACCATAGTTAAACTATGGTTCATTTTGTAGTTACTATGGCTTTACTACAAAACCCATAGTTAAACCATGGTTACTACAAAAAAACCATAGTTACTACAAAAAACCATGGTTAATTTTCATAAGGGGGGAGCCTGGTGCTGAGCCTGAGATCCCTGTGTGCCTTGCTGTTGTACTTGAAGTTTCCGTGTGGCTACTGGTGGTATTCTCAGGTCTCATTCTACTCTGCCATTGCTACTCTCCAGCCTACAGACATCTTGTGCAGTTATCAACGGCAGCTCGGCTAGCTTCAACTTTTGTCTTTGTGTCATCCTTGCCTATTGTCTGGACTGTTCACCTCTCCCACCACATCCTGTCATCTGTCTGCTGTCTGTCAATAAATCTAATAACACTGTTAAATCTGTTAATTCTGCATTTGAGTCCTCCTTCATACACCCGTGACACACCCGGTCCATAAGGTGGTCTTTCTGCCTTGTCTGCCTTGTCCAATGTTTTGTCTTTGAGTTTGGAGCTCACAAATGTTTGTTCAGAAATAGCGGACACATCTGCTCCGGAGTCTAACTTGAAGGTCACCTTATGTCCGCCCACATTTATGTCCGCCAGCCATGGTTCTTCTCCAAAATCCACCTCACCCAGAAAAAGTCCAGCTGCACTGTCCGAAACCTCGTTCACCGATGTGCTGGACTTACAAACTCTACCATAGTGACCACGTTTTCCACAGTTATGGCATACAGCATTTTTTGCTGGGCATTGTACTGCTGCGTGTGCGGGTGCTTTGCCACACTTGGAACATGCTTTGCTGTCATGTTTGGTCTGCTGAAACTTCAGAGACATAAACTGTTTTTGCTCTTTGGTTTTGAACTTGTTCAGCTTGGCTTTTCTAACTTGTACTGCATCCATCGCTGTTTTGCTAGTGATAACTTCACCTCTCAGGTAGGTTTGCTGTCTCTTTATTTCTTCAGATTGTCTTGCCATAGTGATAGCTTTAGCTAGGGTAAGATAGGGATATCTTTATCTTAAGATAGGGTATCTTTGTCAAGCTGCATTCTTTCTGACAGAGACGAATCTTTAAGACCCACTACAAGCCCATCTCTCAAAAGATCATCATGAAGTACTCACAGTTTTCTGCTAGTGCATAAAGAGCTGTAATAAATGTGTCCACAGGTTCTGATGTCTGTTGTACTCTCTTATTGAATTTTGCCCTCTCGTAAATCACATTCTTTCTTGGGACAAAATGTCTGTTTTGACTGCATTGTATTGCTGACGATGCATGGTTGTTAGCTCGAGCCCCCTTAGCACGTCGTCAGCCTCGTCTCCCATAGAATAAACCAGAGTATTGACTTGGTTTGCTTCCGAGGAGCTATTCAGGTTTAATCTGGCCCTAGCCAGATGAATTTCGCTCCGCCTAGCTCCACTCATCCATCTGGAACCGATCCATTGAAATGGCGTTTCAGAAGGCTGGGCCTTATCAAAAATCCTTGCATATGATTGGACAAGCCACTTGTCTGTCATCTTTATCGACGTGCTATTTCAACCACTCACACCGAAGCCAACCCGTGACGCTGATGAGAGCGACGCAGGAAAAAGCGACGCTTGCCAAATCCGGTCGGGAGAAGGGCGAAAACATCGTTTCCACCAACAAAAGCCTTCAGAGCCGTTCTCTGATGTTCTTTTAATGAAACAATATTAGGTAGATTGGACAACACGGATGAAATAGCAGCATCAATGTTAACGCTTGCTTCCTCGATGCGAGCCGCCATTGTTGTCTGAATCAAAACAGTCTCACGGTCGCTTCTCCACTACGTCACATCTATGAAACTCCCGCCCTGCGTCCTGATTGACTAAGCCATAAAGTTGGTTGGAGAAATCACTCTCAATGGAAGAGGTTCCAGATGGATGTGAGTGAAGCTAGGCGGAGCTAAGCGAAACGACATTCATCTGGCTAGGGCCAGGTTAATTCAGGTTACTTGCCAGTCTAAAACGCTTGAACCGTCTACTCCACCTTTCCCACTCTTGAGGCTTTGCAAAATCAAACGGCTCCGGTGGATTGATGGTGAAGGTTGCCGCCGCCATTACAGGACCCGCCGCCGCGGCTGCTCGCGCTGCTGAGGCACCTCTCTCTTGTTCGTCCTCGTTCATAACAACTAGCCGGGCGCAAAGCTGACTTCTTTCTCAAAGCACAGCCACTTCTGACATCATGTTGGTTCTTTTACAAATAAAGACCTATTCTCTTGGTTGGCGTTACGTCACTAATCATGTGACCTGCATAGCAACCGGCCACAAAGGGTAAAACAAACCGAAGTCAATGCCTGGGGCAAATCAAAAAGGTATCTATTCACAGAAGTTTTGCTGTGGATTATGTCAGTTATGGATACTAACGGACTACTTTGTATTAATAATGAATGATATTTGCGTATGCGGATGTATGTCGGTGGTGAGAAGTGAATAATGAAACACTCATGTAAAAAAAAGGCTTTGTGACTTGCTAACGTTACATGTCTGTGAAAGGCGCTAGCAGCTATATGAATTTATATCTTCTTCTTCTGTTATTACATAATGTCGTATCAATATATAGACAGTCTTCTAGCGCCTGCATTGACCAGGTACCACAGAAAGCTGTCGCTTGTAGGTTTAACATTACAATCTTGTCCCTATCGGCATCCAGCTGAGTCTTGGTAGAACAACCCAAAAGCATGGCCCACCTCATCAAATCCCCTGAACACCATGTGTATACCATGTGTCCTACACTTGCAGTCATGTTTAAATACCAATCAAGCATCGATTACATATTAACTATGTTATCGATTTTTTTATTCTTTAAAAAAAAAAAGTTCATTCAAAAGCACTGTGTTACAAAGTGGCGTTGCTGTAATGAGCTCAGTCTGTCAGTGGCACAACTTGTAGCTACAACAATGTCAGTGAGGGACACAGTTTATTCAAAAAAGCCAAAAAAGGCTAACAGCATAAATGTAGTCTATCTTTTTCCCCACAAAAATAGTGCATTTTATTGTTGCTTATCGGTGTAGAGCTGCCGACCATTATGCATAGCAATGTCATAACATAGAAGAAAATTGAGTGGCAATCCCTGCAGTGGTATTATTTTGTTATTCTTTGATTTGTCCCTCAATTTGTCCATTCATTTGAGACTACATTTCTATTTAGATTCATTTTAGACGCTTATTCATCTTCCGCTTTCGTGTAGCTTAATGGCGGGGGCTTGTTTGTTTTACCCTTCGCCGCGTTGCTATGCGCGCACAGGAGTAAAAGTCCCGGATGTCCGACCTTGAGAATGCTTTGAGCGTTCACTGAGCTGCTTTATTAACAGGCTGCAACAATAATACCAAGTACGCAAACTTCGGACTTGTGTCCTTGGTAGTTCGGACTTGCCAAGTTCGACTCCAGAGAACGAACTTCCGAGGACGAGAGGACGCAAGTCCGGTTCTTCTGCAAATGGAACAGATCGTACTTCAGCGTACACTCAGCACGCTCTGGCTACTCCGGTTATCTCTTTATATATATTTTAGGCAACAATAAAACGAAATATGCTACAAATCTGCCTCTTTTCGTCAACAATAAAACAAAATAATTTTATAAAAATATTATAAAACACCACTCTGCCTCTTTTCATTAAAAAAAAAATCAACATATTAGCAGTGGTGGAAAGAGTACTGAAAAAACATACTCAAGTAAAAGTACCATTACATTCCAAAAAAGTTAGTGTGAGTAGAGTAAAAAGTACTTGTCCAAAAAACTACTTGAGTAAGAGTAAAAAAGTAGCTTATTTAAAAGTACTCATGAGTATTGAGTACTGAGGTGCGGACTCTACCCCTTATAATAAACATTGTGCACTACTATTTATAAATTAAAAAAAAAATTTCACATACTGTAATTCACATTATATTTTGTTCTTTGTAAAAAAGATTGAAGAATATCTATCATCCATCTTTTTAAAATGCATCAAATCAGTACACTCATCACCATTTAAATCATATTATTTGGGGGGAAAGCATTTAAAGGGGGGTTGACTGCAATTTCACTTTTTTCATTTTAAATAGTGTGTAATGTTGCTGTTGGTGCATGAACAGTATCTGCAAAGTTGCAGCGCTGAAAGTTCAGTGTAAGCAGAGATATGGTCTTTTAAAAATCAGGAAGTATATTGCCTACAAAAACGACTGGATTGGGACTACAAGCTGGGTTATGGTACGTCACTAACCCACACATTTGCATCAACCACTCCCTCCGGAATATGCAGAAAAGGGCATGCGCATATTTCAGCAGCTCCAGCTCGTCGAGTGAGTTGTTCACCCAGCTGTCAGGTCTTATGTCTTCGAACTTCCCACGGACGCTGTACTTCGTCAACAATGGATACAATTTATGTTTGATTATGTTCCTGAAAATGACGATCGTAATCTAGCTCACTGTGCTGCTGTTACAAGGCTGGAGACGAGATAGGATCTGTAATAGAAAATTTATTTTCTTTGTATATCTTGAAACATATATCTGCTTGAGTGGTTTGTGAAGTTGCAAGATGCATCATCATCTCCTTTGTAAATAGTTCAATAGTGTCCGCTTTGCAAAGAGGTTAATAGGACAGTACAAAAAGACAGAATGGTCTGTCTTTCTTAGCAATAGATAACTTTGAGTGCATCAAGAACAAGACATGTTTGATTAGGTGTTGTTTCTTAAGTGACATACAGTATGTGCTGACTGTGAAGATGCATAGAACTCAGGGGCCTTAGTCCAAAGATAAGACGAGGAGGAGGTACACCTAGGAGGTTGATCTTTTGGGTATATAAACTCTGTAAAATGAGAAGACATTTGCCCTTCTCATATCAGACTCTGTCTGTGTGTGAACTGCCTTTCTTGCAAGAAATAAATACTAACACTTATAACTTTCGAGATCTTCATTTGTTCTTCAACTGTTGTTTAAGGTATTGATAAAGGAATTTCCACAACATATGGCGACGAGGATGCGATCGCAAAACTGATGACCTCCGTGGAAGAATCAATTGACTGATCATCCCAAAGACAAAAAGTCTATGGCTCCAAACCCCCAACTTTGAGGGACGGGAGAATTGTGAACACCACGGAAGGTCTAGGTGGACGCGATTACGATTAAAAGAAATCACGCTGCAAAAAGCATGGTGAGAAAACATTTTTTTTTTACACTAAAAAGATATTCCAAAATAGTCAGTGAGACGTGCACATTTCCCCAAAGAGTCAGTGAGACGTGGGAGTCTCAATAAAGTCCAGTAGTGACGATTATTAGCAGGCGCGTGTGTGACGACGCGGGGAAAGTCTCAAAGGAAAGACCAGTGGTGACGGACTACTGGCAGCGTGAGTGACGACGCGGGAAATTTTCAGTAAGTCATCTGAAAAAAGTCTAATTAGTGTAAATTAAAAAAAAAAAAAAAAAAAAAAAAAATGGGTAGTTGTAAAAGTAAAGAGTCGTTGGAGACAGTGAATTTCTCGAAAGGAAATTTTAGTTCTATGACAAAGAAAAATGGAACATGGTGGCATCACAGGATACCACAGATAATTGAAAAATATGGGTTTAATGGAGGTTTGAGTGTAAACCATCTGCAAAAGACCAAAGAAAATTGGACAAAAGCAAGTCCAAAAAGAAAAGTAAAAGATAATTATGACCTTGATGGTCAAATTATAGATTTATGGTTAAATGAGGCAATTAACAGACAAAGAAGACAAATAAATGCAGCATTGGCACCATTAGAAAGTGCAGATAGTAAAGATGCTAAGGCAGAACAAGCCAGGAAAACTTTGCTTAATTCTGTTTCTTTTTCTTCCGAGGAAATGAGATGTATGAAAAACCGCCTGGCTGAGGATGACCACTATCCGGCTCCCCGCTCCCCCTTCCAACCACAACCGCAAGAACAGCCAGGAGCGGCTGAAGGACAAGACCCTGACAAAAATGAAAAAGAAGAAGACAGGTCAATATCTGCCTATCCAGACCTGACAGCTCCAGCTACACTCCCCTCTGCTCCTCCTGCCTACACTCCTCCAATTAGAAAATCTGAATCACCACCCAACAGAGGACTCCAGAACAAAACACCACAGACAAGTCGAGGTAGAGGATTTCAAGGTCCTCAAACCAGATCATTGACAAAAAATGATTCAGGAAGGAGATTCCTGATCCTGAATGCGGAGGACGACTATAACACGTTGGAGGAGGAAGATGAAAAGTACGATGAAATGATGATCAGAGCACCTATGATCGAAGTTGCGGGACACGAAGGTCCAATCCTGATCCACAGACCATGGACACAGGCAGATATCAAAGAAGCAGCCTGCCATCTGTCTGACCTGGATGCAGGAGGAAAACAGCTGGGTGAGGAAATTGAAGCATTCTGCAAAGAATTTAGACCCACCATTGATGAACTGATAAGACTTTTGAAGCTGAAACATGGTCCTACCAAATTGTCAAAAATGACTGGCCGTTGGCCCACAGATGCACGTCTGATGAACCCAATCTGGGAAGACGAGACCAACTCTACCTATGTGAACAAAATCAACGAGCTAAAAACCTCACTTGAAACAGTTTTTCCAGCGCAAGTCCACACCGACAAGATCAGAGCATGTAAGCAGAAAGACGGAGAGGACACCGAAGATTTTTTTCAAAGACTGAAAGCAGTATTTGACCGGTGCAGTGGTTTGACTGAACCAAGTCCACCAGCCGGGGGGGCTGCGGTCCCAACTGGCATAAGTACGTATGAAGAATACTTAAAAACTGTTTTTCTAGATAGCCTGGACCCTGAAATAGGGAAAAAGGTCAAAATATCTTGTGTGGGCTACCATCAAGCGCGCCTGGAAGAAATCCGACGACATGCAAACCATCAACAACAGCTGCTGAAAGATCAAGCCAAGAATAAGCAGAAAAAGACTGAAAAAGACACTCAACTTGCTCTGTTAAAAATGGGAGGTTTGATGATGGAAAATCATCCAAGAGGAGGAGGAGATGGAGGTAAAAGAGGAAGAGGACGAGGAGGAAGATTACGAGGAATGGGTAACAGGGTCCTTTACGACCCTGAAATCTGTTTTAATTGCAAACAAAAGGGACACTGGAAAAATGACTGTCCACATCCTCTGAATCAAGTGGAATTTCAACCACGAGGATTTCAGAAACATCAACAACAAAAAAAACAAGGAGATTGACAGGGGGAGGGGAGCGACGGTGAGAGGTCTGACTCCCAGGTGGTAACTATGTCTGATCTTATTTCCATTTCTGCTTCCTGCAATGAAGAAATCTTGCTTGCAAACAATGATCAAATGTATAAAGCATTCGCAAAACTACCAATGATTGAAGTAAAAGTTGAGGGTAGAAAAATTAAGTTTTTAATCGATTCTGGAGCCACAAACTCTGTAGTTAAACATACTGAATTGCCTGATTTAACTATATTATCTGGTAAATGGGCAACCTCCAGGAGTGCCACAGGGCATCTGGTAAGGGAACCATATACTGTAGATTTGTCTTGTCAGATTGGTGATCACTCATTTGCGCATGCTTTTCTTTTGACAAAAACTTGCCCATGTAATCTGCTGGGTAGAGATTTAATGTGTAAATTGAAGCTGAACTTGTATTGTGATGACAATGGCCTCACTGCTGATATGACTATGATACGAATGCCTGCTGAAATATTGTATGTGTTTGAATGGAGCACTCCTCAAAGTGGTTTAAAAACAAAAGCCACAAATAGGATGCCTCCTGACCATGATTTCATGGAAGAACGTAATTTGCATTGTACATGTCATATCAGCAATGAGCCAGATAAAATTTTTGCTGAAAAATGGACTGAAATGGAAATTGAGGAACTGCAGTCCTCAGTGCTATTTTGGTCAAATAATTTGTGTGCTGTAAAGATTGAATTGACTGATAGGCAGCTAGCACTGTATGATGTGGTGGGGGCCGTCCCACACATCTCCCTTGCAAAGCCACACACTGCAGAGTGGGAAGATTTGGGGCCGTTTGTGAAACACTGTGAATCATTAACAGATTGGTTTCTGACCAATGATAAAAATGTGTGGCAGTCCAGGAGTACAGGGTTTTACAAGCAGTCACTAAATAAACACATTAAGGGATTTAGGACAGTTGAAGTGTTGTGTGACTTTGCAATGGTAAAGAATGAAGAAATGTCTATTCCTGAGGGTTTAGAAGCAGTTCCTCAGGGACTCTGGGCACGTGACAAATACGATGTAGGTCTGATTAAAGGGTGCGACCCTGTTAAGATCACTCCAAAAAGTGATTACAGACCTAAGAGAAAGCAATATGCTTTAAAACAAGAGGCTATTGATGGTATAACCCCAGTATTTAATTCATTACTGGAAAGGGGCGTGATTGTGCCGTGTCCAGATTCACCTGTCAGAACACCTATTTTTCCTGTAAAGAAAATCAGAAGTGGTGATGGACCGGTCCAGTGGAGATTCGTTCAGGATCTCCAAGCGGTAAACAGTGCTGTACAGGCCAGAGCTCCGTTCCTGCCAAATTCTTATACGATACTGTCTCAAATTCCGCCAAAGACAGTCTGTTACACTGTGGTAGACATTTCAAATGCCTTCTTCAGTGTACCAGTTGATAAAGACTCTCAGTTTTGGTTCGCTTTTAATTTCAATGGTAAACCATATACATTCACACGATTGTGCCAAGGTTTTTGCGAAAGTCCAACAATTTATAACGAAGCACTGAAACGAAGCTTAGAGCCGTTACACCTGCCAGAAGGTGTTGCCCTGTTGCAATATGTTGATGATATTTTATTATGCTGTCCGTCTATTGAGATATGCAAGGTTGCAACAGTGGCCCTGTTGACACATCTGGCTGAGCAGGGTCACAAGGTTAACCCTGATAAAGTGTCTGTAGCACAGACGTCTGTTGTATTTTTGGGTCATGTCCTGTCAGCTGAAGGGAAGTCACTCTCTGATAAAAGAGTGACTGCCATTCAGAATATTCCGAAACCTCAGACAAAGAAACAAATGATGTCCTTTTTAGGCATGACATCATATTGTAGAACTTTCATCTCAGGTTATAGTGATAAAGAGGCACCATTAACTAAATTGATCTATGGTAACACTATGGCTGCAAAAGAGACATTAACATGGACTCCTGAGGCAGAGCAGGCCTTTGTTAATTTGAAAAATGCTTTGCAAACTGCCCCTACTCTCGGGATTCCAGACCCAAGTAGACCATTCACACAAACTGTGGATGAAAGAAAAGGGCATATGGTTTCAGTTTTATTACAGGAACATGGGGGAAAACTGCGCCCAGTGGCCTATTTCTCCTCCAGACTGGACAGTGTAGCACAGGGACATCCTCCCTGTCTGAGAGCAGTGGCTGCTGCTGAAAAAGCTGTCATGGCTTCAAAGGAGTTTGTGGGTTTTGGGGAGCTGACTTTGTTAGTCCCTCATGCTGTAGCAATGATATTGCTAGAACAAAAGACATCGCATCTTTCAACAGCACGATGGTTGAGATACAATTTTGTATTACTAGAAATGCCAAATGTTCATGTCAAACGATGCACAGTGCTAAATCCAGCTACACTTCTTCCCATTGAGGGGGAGGGTGAGCCCCATTGTTGTATTAGTGTTTTGGAAGAAGTCTGCAATCCAAGAGTGGATTTGCAGAGTGAGGCTTTGGCAAACCCTGATCTTATCTTATTTGTGGATGGCTCTTCAAGTCGGGACGAGTTTGGAAAAAATAGGGCAGGGTATGCTGTGGTCTCATCTAATGCTGTTCTGGCTCAGGAAGCTTTGCCTCCTTCCTTTTCAGCTCAGGGGGCGGAGTTAGTAGCACTAACCACTGCATGCACTCTGGCTGAGGACAAACGTGTCACCATTTACACAGACTCCAGATATGCTTTTGGTGTTGTGCATGATTTTGGGGCATTATGGAAACACAGGAAGTTCATGAAAGCTGATGGTAAGCCGATCCTGAATCATTCCTTAGTAAAAGATTTGTTGGATGCTCTGTTACTTCCCTCTGCCATTGCTGTTTGTAAATGTCAGGCCCACACAACAGGCAGAGACGAGGTTTCAGAGGGTAACAGAAAAGCAGACATAGCTGCGAAGGCTGCAGCTCTGCTTCCTTTTTCTGTGACTCGTGCGGTCAATTTGACTATGCACCCAGAACCTCTGGGTGCAGTCCAAGCTATGCAACAATTTAGCTCTGATATTGACAAAAGACAATGGAAGCAGGCAGGGGCTAATTACATTGCAGGTATCTGGAGAGGACCTGATGGCAAGCCATGCTTACCTAAACATTTCTTTTCAGCTTATGCTAGGTTGACGCATGGATTGGACCATTCGTCAAAAGCGGGGATGCTGAAATGTATGCAAAATAACTGGTTTACAAAAGGTTTTTCCACAGTGGCCCAGGAGTATTGCAGCAGGTGCATGATTTGTGCAACAAACAATGTGAGTAAGGGTCAGGCAATGAAACTAGTGGGGCATCCCAGCCCAGACAAACCGTTTAGTCACGTCATGATTGACTACATTGAATTAACACCAAGTGAAGGGAAGAAATACTGTGTGGTCGCAGTAGACATGTTTTCAAAATGGGTTGAAGCAATGCCAACAAAGCACCCAGACAGCAAAGGGGTGGCTAAGCTTCTACTACAAGAAATTGTACCCAGGTGGGGGATACCAGGAAAAATTTCTAGTGATAATGGAACACATTTTGTGAATCAGGCCATTTCCGCAGTGGAAAAATATCTAGGGGTGTCATGGAAGTTCCATACTTCTTATCACCCTGAATCGGGCGGAGCTATTGAACGCGAAAATCAGACCCTCAAAACAAAATTGTCTAAAATATGTGAAGAAACGAATTTGTCATGGACAAAAGCATTGCCCATAGCACTCACATACATGCGAATGAGACACAGAGGGAGGGTAAATCTCTCCCCGTTTGAAATTCTTTTTGGAAGACCGCCACACATGGGCTGGGAACCACACGATCAAAGAACATTGCCTGACACTGCTTTGTGTGAAAAAGACATGTTGAATTATTGTGTTGAAATGGATAAGGTTTTCTGTGATATATCTCGACAGGTAAAGGCAGCTGTTCCGGAAGTGGCAGAAGGACCTCTGCATTCCATCCATCCAGGGGATTTCGTGGTCATCAAGGACTTTAGAAGGAAGCATTGGAGACAAAAGAGGTGGCAAGGGCCATATCAGGTGCTACTGGTCACTCACACTGCCGTGAAGGTCGGGGAGAAGGTGCCGTGGATCCATGGAACGCACTGTCGGAAAGTGCCGGAGCCATTAACGGGAGAGCCATTAACCACACAGCCTGTGAACCCGGGTATTCAAAACAATTAGTTTGGGCCTGTTCAGGGGCTGCTTTTTCAACCCAGCACTATAGCCACTAGCTCGCCCAAGGATGAAGGATTGTGTTTAAACGATCCAAGCATAATGATCCAAGCATACTAGGGGTGGCGCGAACACACACAAAAGAACTTTATTCATTCGACGGGGAAGGAGTTGGAGTTACATTTCTTAGCATAACCACCCAACCAGGACTCAGATCTCACATCTACAGACCAACTGGAACATTTGCATTTACACAAGAACACTTTTTGGCCTGGCATGGTAATGCCAGGTGGCAATATGTTACTAAATGTTATCCTCTTAGTTAGTGGGTGCCTCCAGGTAGTCGGACAGGATGGCATCCAATTGGGTATGGTAAAAGGGAAAGGATCAAAACTTACAATAATATGCGACCCCATCTCAGCATCAGGATACGCACAGGAAGAAGCTATTAAAGAGTGGGGTAAAGCTATGTATTTCTGTAAGGAACCATGTGGCTGGAAGGATGTTTATGGGGGTAATCAAGAGGCCATAAAAAATGGGCTGTTAAAAAATGCAGGGAAGGGTGACAATCCTGAATATACTTCTAAATTTGGTCATGGTGATCCACAGATGGTTTATAAGATGAAATTTGAAGAACTAACTGAAAATCATAAGGTAAAACTGAAGGTCACTCTGACTACAGGAAACTGGGGAGATGGTGACTGGGGAGGTAGATATTTTTGTGTGTGGTGGACTTCAGGAAAAGGCACATATGTCCCACTTACTATAACAATGATTGATCAACCTTCTGAGCAAAGGAAATTTGACCCAGTACTAAATAGCAAAAGCATAGAAGAAGAAGAAGAAGAACAATGGTTAGAACAACAATTTGATCTGAATCATAAAGATAGGACAGTTCTGCATGCTAGAGCACAATGTGGGGGTAACAAAGCCTGTATGTTGAGTGTTTTGCAGAGACAAGCACTGGAGATAAAGGAATCATGTTGGTGGTGTCTACAGATGGATAGAACTTGGAAAGCACACCCGTTAAAAAGCCAACACCTGAACGAATTAAAGGGCCTAATTTCGTGCGGAATGTGGGAAACATTGAGACTGACAGAGGTAGTGAAAAATGGAAGTAGTGCAGAAAAGGATGTCGGCTGTACAAATCCGGCGGAGCATTACACAGGTGGGAAAAAGAATGTTTGGGAAGTGAAGCCACAGGTTGGAGATATGTGTGTGTGTAGAAAAAGAGGGAAAGACGTAGATGAGAAGAGACTGATAAAGTTGGGACAATCTTATTGTCATACGGAAATAGACTTGACGGATAAAGGATGTAATATAGAGGGGAAAAGTATTGATTGCTCTTTGACGAAGAGTTTGTTTAATGACAGCACAGCTGCTACAGTGTGGGTATGTGGGCAAAACGCATATCACTCTTTACCCCAAGATTGGATTGGGTGCTGTTATCCAGCTCTTTTAGACGTAGGTACCAGTATATACAGGACAGATGGTAAACAACAACTGAATGATAACCACAAGGAAAAAAGAGCGGTGTCAAAGAGTATGCCTATGATGTACCAAGGTACGAAGCTATGGGATCCATGGACTAGTAGAGTTGCAATGACAGGATGGTCTCTCTTACCAGGGGGAGGAACTGCTGCGAGTCTGTTAAAGATTAATGGGTTAGCGTGGCAGGTTTTAAAACTAGCTAACGAGACTGAAGATGCTTTAAATTTGTTGAATGAAGAATTGCATGGAATTAGAGAAGCTGTAATACAAAATAGGCTTGTTTTGGACATGATTACTGCAGAAAAGGGAGGAGTATGTAAAATGCTGGGGACATCATGTTGTTTCAATTTACCTGATGTGCATAAAAATGTGACAGATATTATCCAACACATGAAAGAAACCATAGCTACTCCACATAATATGGGAAACTTTCTGGATGAGTGGTTCATGGGCCTAGAAGGATGGTCGAGATGGTTAATATCTGTAGTTGCTCCTGTACTAGGTATAGGTCTAATAATATTGACTGCAATTCCATGTGTGGTTTCTTGTACCAAATCGCTGGTTTCCAGAATTGCAACTAATAGGCTAATGGAAATAGACCTGGGGGGTGAATATGTAACAATGACAATATGTAGAACATGCAACAACCCGATGGACGTAGAAAATTATGTTGATGAAATTTTGGAGGGTGTGGAAGTAAATGCTCATGAATTTGACTAATGAAAATGTTATGGGAAAAGTCAGACCAGCAAACTATGACGATGGAAGAATATCAAATTATGTGATGTTTCTTTTAATTTCTTTCTTCTTAATTTTATTTTACATTCATTTTTCTGTCATTTTTCATTTTTCTTATTTTTTGATTACTTTTATGAAAGAAAATTTTCTGGCTTGTTTTTTTTTATTTTTTTTCATGATATGAAAAAAGAGTGGAATGTAATAGAAAATTTATTTTCTTTGTATATCTTGAAACATATATCTGCTTGAGTGGTTTGTGAAGTTGCAAGATGCATCATCATCTCCTTTGTAAATAGTTCAATAGTGTCCGCTTTGCAAAGAGGTTAATAGGACAGTACAAAAAGACAGAATGGTCTGTCTTTCTTAGCAATAGATAACTTTGAGTGCATCAAGAACAAGACATGTTTGATTAGGTGTTGTTTCTTAAGTGACATACAGTATGTGCTGACTGTGAAGATGCATAGAACTCAGGGGCCTTAGTCCAAAGATAAGACGAGGAGGAGGTACACCTAGGAGGTTGATCTTTTGGGTATATAAACTCTGTAAAATGAGAAGACATTTGCCCTTCTCATATCAGACTCTGTCTGTGTGTGAACTGCCTTTCTTGCAAGAAATAAATACTAACACTTATAACTTTCGAGATCTTCATTTGTTCTTCAACTGTTGTTTAAGGTATTGATAAAGGAATTTCCACAACAGATCCAAGTGCAGCTTTAATAGAGAGTAGTTGAACAGGCAAGGGTCAGAGAGCGGCAAAACAGGGTATCCAGAGAGTGAGCACAGAGAATCGTCTGTTAACCACAGGCAGAAGATCGGGGCAGGCAGCAAACAGGCAGAAGTCAGGAAACAAACCAGGATCAAAACCAGAGAAACAAGAAAGTAAAATTTTTTTTTTATTTTTTTTTATTTATTTTTTTTTTTTATACAGAAACAGAAACAGAATAAACGCTCAGAAATTACAAGCCGTGGCAATGCAATACTTCGCAAGGAGTCCTTGTTTGAGTGTGGCTTATATAGGCAGTCTGAAATGAGGTGCAGGTGTGTGTGTAATCAGTCACAGGGATGAGGCATTATGGGAAACGGAGTTCTGGTGAAGTGATCAGTTCTGATGTGGAGTGCCCTCTGGTGATTCTCTGGGGCACTCCAACTGGTGATCGTCACATAGCCCCACCCCAAAGAGCGGCTTCCAGACGCTCAAAACAAACAAAACTGTCCAGGTGGGCGGTGGAGCGAAGGCGGATCTGGGGGTGGGATGGAGGGCCAGGTCCGTGGAGCAGAAGAGGAGCAGGCGACCAGAGCATATCAGGCTGAGCAGGCGACCAGAGCGGAGCAGGCTGAGCAGGCGACCAGAGCGGAGCAGTCTGTGCAGGCGACCTGGGCGGAGCAGGCTGTGCAGGCGAAGGCCAGGGCGGAGTTGGACGAGGCGAAGGCCAGGGCGGAGCTGTCGGACCCTCGGGTGTCCAAGGCGAAGCAAACTGTGGGCATGGCCAGGGCAGAGCAGGCTGTGGACGTGGCCAGGGCGGAACTGTGGGACCCTCAGGCGGCCATGGCGGTGAAGACCCCTCAGGCGGCCACGGCGGTGAAGACCCCTCAGGCGGCCACGGCGGTGCAGACCCCTTGGGCGGCCACGGCGGTGAAGACCCCTCGGGCGGCCACGGCGGTGAAGACACGGCGGTGAAGACCCCTCGGGCGGCCACGGCGGTGAAGACCCCTCGGGCGGCCACGGCGGTGAAGACCCCTCAGGCGGCCACGGCGGTGAAGACCCCTCAGGCGGCCATGAAACAGGAGCAGGCATCCACTCAGGAACATTCATCGGTTGTTCTGGAACAGACCCTGGTTTAGGACTAGGAACTGATACCTGCTCAGAAACAGAAGCAGACACAGGAACAGACACTGGATCAGGCTTAGGAACAGACACCAGCTTAGATGCGGCCATATTGTCTGAAGACACTGGCTTGGAGGCAGCCATCTTGTCCGAAGACACTGGCTTGGAGGCGGCCATCTTGTCTTTAGACATTGGCTCGGAGGCGGCCATCTTGTCCTTAGACAATGGCTCTGAGGCGGCCATCTTGTCCTTAGACACTGGCTCTGAAGGAGTGACGTGAAGCGTCTCAGGCTCGGCAGGGCTGACGGTGAGCGCAGGCTCGGCAGGGCTGACGGTGAGCGCAGGCTCGGCAGGGCTGACGGTGAGCGCAGGCTCAGCAGGGCTGACGGTGAGCTGTCAGGTCAAACTGTCCAGGTGGGCGGTGGAGCGAAGGCGGATCTGGGGGTGGGATGGAGGGCCAGGTCCGTGGAGCAGAAGAGGAGCAGGCGACCAGAGCGCATCAGGCTGAGCAGGCGACCAGAGCGGAGCAGGCTGAGCAGGCGACCAGAGCGGAGCAGTCTGTGCAGGCAACCTGGGCGGAGCAGGCTGTGCAGGCGAAGGCCAGGGCGGAGTTGGACGGCAGGGCTGACGGTGAGCGCAGGCTCGGCAGGGCTGACGTGGAGCGCCTCTGGCTCGGCAGAAGTGACGTGGAGCGCCTCTGGCTCGGCAGAAGTGACGTGGAGCGTCTCTGGCTCGGCAGAAGTGATGTGGAGCGTCTCTGGCTCGGCAGAAGTGACGTGAAGCGTCTCTGGCTGGACGGGCTCTGACTGGACGGGCTCTGGCTGGACGGGCTCTGGCTGGACGGGCTCTGGCTGGACATGGTGAGGCTCTGGAAGCTCTGCTGAGACGTGGCGAGGCTCTTCTGGAAGCTCTGCTGAGATGTGGCGAGGCTCTTCTGGAAGCTCTGCTGAGACGTGGCTGAAGTGAGCGATGGTTCTCTTGGTAGCACGAGCTGACATTAGCGGGGGGTCAGCCACGCTGGAAACAAGTCCTAGATGGCCATAGACCGATCCGATGGCTGGGTTGGTGGGTGTGATGTGAAGAAACTCGGTCCGTGGGGATACTGTGGGTTCACGGAGTTCCTCATCTACCATACCCACCGTATACACTGAACCACTTAACAGAAGGGCCAGTTCAATATAGCTCTCTAATGTCCCATTAGGCTCATGCAAGGGCATGAATGAACTGAGCCGTTCTGATAGCCCTCCTCGGAACAAGATCATCAGGCAGTCCTGGCTCATAGAGGTGAAAGGTGCTAGCTTGATAAAATCTTCTACGTACTCCTCAATCAAACGATTCCCCTGACGGAGACACAGAATTTGGGCTGCTGTGTCCATGGCTGGTATCCACAGGGAAAGCCGCTGGATCTTTGTGTGGTGAAGTATTCTGTTACAAGGCTGAAGACGAGATAGGATCCAAGTGCAGCTTTAATAGAGAGTAGTTGAACAGGCAAGGGTCAGAGAGCGGCAAAACAGGGTATCCAGAGAGTGAGCACAGAGAATCGTCAGTTAACAGGCAGAAGATCGGGGCAGGCAGCAAACAGGCAGAAGTCAGGAAACAAACCAGGATCAAAACCAGCGAAACAAGAAACAGAATAAACGCTTAGAAATTACAAGCCGTGGCAATGCAATACTTCGCAAGGAGTCCTTGTTTGAGTGTGGCTTATATAGGCAGTCTGAAATGAGGTGCAGGTGTGTGTGTAATCAGTCACAGGGATGAGGCATTATGGGAAACGGAGTTCTGGTGAAGTGATCAGTTCTGATGTGGAGTGCCCTCTGGTGATTCTCTGGGGCACTCCAACTGGTGATCGTCACAGCTGCGCATTTTACGGAAGACAGCTTCCAGAATCTCCACGAGTTCAACACCGTATTCAACAAGAAACTGTTACATAAACATGAAGCAGTTTCGACTTTAAAAGCAGAGGCAGCAGTTGGTGGGCCACAACCTGTAAGTAGGCTAAGACTTAACCATTTTAAATGTATTTGCATGTATAATTCCAGACGTTGCCTTGTGTTTTAGTTTTTTTCAAATGCCAGCACTAGCTTTATTGCCACTAGGCTATCAGTAATGCTATTTTGTGTCTACGACAGACGCGTACAATCATGAATTTTGTATAAGTGCTAATGTTGTAAATGTATTTTTCATGTATATATGTTTTATGACGTTATTTTTGATTTGATCAAGAACGTAAACTTGCCACCGCTGTTTGAGTATGACATTAGTAGCCAGTCAGTTGCTATTGTTGCCAGTCAGATGCTATTGTGTTAAACAAACGTGTATAAAGTTAAAAAATGTAGCAAATTATCATTAACTCTTTCCCCGCCAGCGTTTTTAAAAAAAGTTGCCAGCCACTGCCAGGGTTTTTGACGATTTTCGCTAAATTTGAATGCCCCGCTGAATATTTTCTTCCATGAATATATGAAGATGATATATATAAAAATAAAGATCTGAGCCTCTGCTTTTAGGCAAAAAAAACGTTTTTATTTTATCTTCATCTGTTCTTTTTTTTATTGCCTCTTGAACAGAGGTAGGTTTTGTCAAAAACACAACATTTTGGACAAAAAACTGAGAAAAAGGTATTTTTATCAAACAAGTGCATTTAAAAGCAGAATACATTCAGATGTTGTTTCCTTCATATATAAAACTTTCCAAAATAAATTAAAAACATAAAATAAATGTAAAATATATAAAATTTCCCAGGATGTAAGGGAAATGTAACTTTTGCAATAAAACTTCTGCCTCTGCCTCTCTGTGTTCTACCTGTGAATAATGAATAATTGGAATTACAATAAAAAGGCCTAGACACACACACACACACACACACACACAAATACATATTACAATGTGGTAAATGTGCACAAAGAGAGAAATAATTTGACAATTACACCTTCATATTTAGACAGCCACACATAAATGCCTGCACACACACATACATATTATAGTGTCATAATATTATACGATCTATCTGCGGCACGTCCATGGCTAGAACTTTCTGTGACAACATGTGCATCTCTCTCACTGACTACTTCGTCCCGATCAGATTCAGAATTATCAAATTAAGAGTGATCGGACTCCGAGTCCATTAACCTCCAGTACTTCAGCCATATACCTCTGCATTGTCTGTCTGATACATCTCACTACTCCACTGTTTGAGACGATTGCAATCTGTTTCTCTGATCAAAGAGTTGCGCACTCATTCAGGACATGCGCGCGGGTCTTCCTTACCGTATACCACCTAAAACACGGATACCCGGAAAATTCCGTGTTTGGCGCAGATGCGTTTTTTCATTAAACCCGGAAAATTCCGTGTTTGGCGGGGAAAGAGTTAAGAAACGTTTATTAAGAGCCGTGTGTGGTGAGGTTCTGTTTAACTCTCTTCATCGCGGCTTTCTCGGTTTGATTCTGGGTCATACTGATACTGCAGTTCGACGCATATTTACATCTGGACCGGAGCTCATGACGTTCCCATTTCGCCCGTAAAGGTAATGGGCGTTAACTTTCCGGACAATGTAAGCGACAGTTTAGCCAATCACAACACACCGGGCCAAGCTAACCAATCTGAGCCCACGACGTGTTTCTGAGGGAGTGGTTTCATAGACTCAGGAAGTCAACTGCTCGTTCGAGGACAGAGGAGAGCGCGGCTGACAATAAACGTGAAGTTTATGAAAAATAAGACTTTTTAAAAACGAAAAACCACGAATACATGTTATATTGCACCCCATAAACACAATCATGCAAAGAAAAAAAGCAGTCAACCCCCCCTTTAAAATTAGGCGAAAAGCCACTGGGCCTGAGCATGCTATTGTTGCACATAAAATATCAATATTCATAACTGTGCAAAGAATTCAAAAACTTTTAGAAACTCATATGATAGTTCAGTATCACACACCAAGAGATGGGTTAAATAGAGAGATTAAATAAAATACCCAATTTCTCTTCAAAACGGTACCAATGTTAGTGTTTTGAGAAATGAGAATCACTAATATTATCAGATTACCTCAACTAATGCACTGAAAAAGGCTAAGATAGTGAGCTAACACTAATTACACACTTTAATTCCATGCTATTAAATATGTTACAATTGAAACGTAAATGCACATTGTTCTAGAAGGGTGGCATCATCCCTTACATTTTACACGGCTACATTTACTCACATTATAATTGTAGAAAATTCTGCTGTGATCTGATTGGCTGATTGAGTCTTGATGAGATCACCTGTTGTCACTAACTAATCATGCTTCAGTCTCAACCTGTTTGTATGTAAGAGACCGTCTCCTCATTCATTCATTCATGCATTCAAGCTCTGTGTGGAATTGTTGTGTGGTTGAAAATGAACCAACAATTACCACCTAGAAATGTCTACTCCTACTTGTGAAGCACAATAAACTGGGAAAAGCAAATTGATGATTGAATGAGTTTTAATGGAACCACCATTCCAGTAGCAACAGCTAAATCAGCCTAAAAGTCCTGCTAGTTTTTTCAAGGTCCTTCGAGCCGGAGAGGCTGCTGGAATGGAGACTGGAGATGACTGTGTGAGACCTAAACGTTCATCTAGGATCATAAAACCTCCAAAATGGCACCAAGATTATTTGATGGGTCAGTCAAATCCTTCAATTCATCCAATTGGACAATTCTCAAACCAGCCAGAGGATTTGAGTCATTTCGTTGCATCACAAGGAGCTACTATTACCGCAACTCAAATTGAGGTGAAATCTTTGTCTGAGAAGATTAAACAAATGAAAGGTATGTTGTTGGATGTTGGACACATGATGAAAGATCTGCAAAGGTAAAGAAGTTCTTCATTTTCTACAAGCTCTGAATGCAGTTCTATTCCAGCATCCCCAGTTCATAGCCCAACCCAAGCAAAGCAGCAAGAGGTGAATGCTAGAGATTCTATTGTGGAGGAGTTGAGTGAATGTATGCGACAACATCATTCCAAGCAGGACAATGTGCTTCCTTCACCACCAAAGGTTCAGGAACAAAGTAGTTTGCCCCCAGCTCAGTATGTTCAGTCTACTTCCTCAACAGCAACCACTAGAGGGCCAGCAGAGAGACAACACTAACTGCTTTCTGATCCATATGTGCCTATTAGGATCAGAAAACCTCAGGTCACAACCTTTAATGGGTCCCATTGCAAGTGGTGACAACTTAAACCAGCCACAATGTAATTGTCCTCCATGGCTATCTTCAGTCAATCATCAAATGAATCCCAGTTATTATCCAAGTGATCAACAAGTAGGAAGGGATCAAAGTCTGATGCCATCTGATCAAATGCAGGCAAATGCATTTTGTATGCCCGGTCTTCCATGGATGCCTCCAAGTTGGCCGACCTTCTTTCCAAGTGGAGGCTGGTTAAGGCCTCCATACCTTCTGGATTACCCTTATCCACTGTTATATCCATCGCATAGCCAAAATGCTCCATCTAATTGGGTTCCTTCCAGAGTTGCCACGTTGCCTCCTAGAGATTTATCAGCTGGATATCCTTATGCTTCTCTTGGTCATCCACATCAAACTTCCTTAGAACAGCAGACCACTAGAACAGCTGAGCAGCTGCAAGAAAATCCTCCCCCTATGTTCCCACAGAATCCTTTGACACCCAGAGTATCAGCGCCATCAGGGCAGCAAAGAAATGTGAATCCTATAAATACATTTTCCTCAAATGGAATGCAAATGATGGTACCTGATCAGCATATCCCTATCCCTTCAGCAGTAAATGTGCCCCATCCAGTTCTGCCAGCTCTACATCCTCCAAGGTCTGCCCGTATTGAAAGACTCTCATTCCCTAATTTGAAGAGTGATGACCCCCAAGAGTTTGCCATGCTGAATATGGCTTTGAAGAATTTGTTACCCTCAGAGGAGACTGAGCAATACAAGTACCATATTCTTCTGGATCATTTGAAGTTGGATGCGGCTCAACTTCTTGCCTTGGCTTATGCCCATCATTCCCAGCCTTATACTATGGCCTTAAAAGCTCTACAGAAAATATATGGTCAACAACCCCAGTTGGTGCTCCGAGAGATTGCTGCAATTAAGAACTTACCTGCTGTACGTTCAGGAGAACGTATTCTGCTGGATTTGGTGAATTTGCTGTACGAGTTCAAGCTCTTGTGGGAATGCTTAAATCCTGGGATCATGAAGAAGGAGCAAAAGAGTTATCTTGTGCATCCCATCTCCATCAGTTACTCAGTAAACTTCCAGCTCATCAGGTTGCCAGTTTTGCAAGATATGCCAAAACTACCCGACCAGACCAATCCTACAACTTAGTGGATTCTCTGTTTGGTTAGAAGAAGAAGCAGATTGTCAGAATCTGGCTACCCAAGTGTTTGAACAATCTAAAGGTATGAAGAAGTTCCAGGTAAAAGATGGAAGGCCTCCCAAAAGCCAATACCATACAGTTACTTTCCTTCATGGTGTGAGTCAAGAAGTTTATCCCACTCAAAGGAACACTGAAGCTGGAAACCCAGAAAGTATCCAATGGCAGGGCAGGAAGGAGGGCTTTAAACCATCATGTGCATACTGTGCCAGTAATAATCATCATCTCAATCATTGTCCTGAATTTCAGAGCTGTGATATGGTAGCCAAACGGAAATGGATTGTTGACAATAATCGTTGTTGGAGATGTGGTTGGGCCCATAGATAATCGAAGTGTGACTTAAGAGGAAAATGTCCATTGTGTCAAGATCGTCACTTAGGAGTACTGCACGAAGTAAATGCTCGAAAACCAGATTCTGGGATATTTTATGTGAGCCGAGCAAGTGGCCTTAACTCTGTTCTTTTGAAAATTGTGAAGGTAGTTCTGAGTCACAAAGGAAATACTTTGGAGACATACGCCATCTTAGATGATGGTTCGGAAAGATGCATGCTCATGTCTTCTGCAGCAGAGAGTTTAGGTCTTCATGGGGCGGCAGAATCATTGGTTCTTCGAACCATTCGGCAAGATACAGAGAAAATTGAAGGTGCAACAGTTTCCTTCTCCATATCTCCAGCTTCTCATAAGCAATGTAAATACCAGATCCAAGGTGCCTTTACTGCTCAAATGATTGATTTACCTGAACAGACTTATCCTGTGCAAATCCTTCAGCGACGCTACCAACATCTAAGAGGCCTCCCTCTGGAGGAGTTTCAGAAAGTTAGACCTTTGTTACTAGTGGGAGCTGATCATCCTCACCTTCTTACCTCTAAAGAGTGAGTACGTTTTGGTCCACCTGGAAGTCCAGCAGCATTGCATACTCAACTGGGATGGACATTACAGGGACCAACATCTTTGGGAGAGAAGACGAATCCCACGACTCAGTGTTTCTTACAAGCTTCTCGCTCAATGGATCAGTTGCAGAGCAATGTGGAGAAGTTATGGCAAGTTGATTTACTTCCTTTCTCTCAGAATTCCAAGCATGTTCTGCGTTCTAAGCAGGATAAGGATGTTATCAAGTGTCTAGACCAGAAAACAAAGTGTGAAGAAATAAATGGAGTCAAAAGGTATGCGACTCCTTTACTTCGTATCAAGAATGCTCCTGTCCTTAAAGCATCTCCGGAGGCAGTGATGCCAGCTTTGCGTCGAATAGAGAGACAGCTGACAAAGGATCCCAAACATGCAGCTATTTATGAGCAGGAGATTCAGAAACTGATTGAAGCTGGATGTGTAAAGAAACTGAAGTTAAATGAGATTGACCTCGGTGATGAATCTTGGTACATTCTTTACCATCTGGTGGAACATAATGGCAAGCATCGTGTGGTATTTAATTGTTCCTATCAGTATCAAGGTGAGAGTTTGAATGCCTATCTGTTACCTGGACCGGTACAGGGCCCTTCCTTGATCTGAGTTTTACTTCGATTTAGAGAACATCAAGTTGCTATAAGTGGAGACATTAAATCCATGTTTCATCAAGTCAGCCTTTTGTCTTCTGATTCTCTTTTGCTACGTTTCTTGTGGCGAAATCTGAGAAGGAACAATTCAGTCGATGTCTATGAGTGGCAGGTTTTGCCTTTTGGTGCAACATGTAGTCCCTGTTGTGCAACATATGCACTCCAGAAATGTGTTCAGGGCCTTCCTGTTGAGTTTAAAGATGTGCAATCTTCTGTCATGCAATCCTTTTATGTGGATAACTGCCTACAAAGTTTTCCAACTACTGAAGAGGCCAAGGACATGCTGATGAAATTACATTCTTCTTTAGCTGAAGGAGGTTTTGAGATTCGGCAGTGGGCCAGTAACCATATCTCTGTGATTGACCACTTACCAAAAGAAGCTCGTTCAGTAAACACTGATTTGTAGTTAAGTCACAACGGCACAGATCCATGCGAAGGTACTCTTGGACTCATTTGGCATTGCTTACAGGATACTTTGAGCTACAAGCACCGTCTAGTGGAGTATCCTGTCTTAACACTGCGGGTTGTGTATCGGGTACTTGCTAGTCAGTACGACCCTCTGGGTTTCATTATTACATTCACGACACGTGCTAAAGTTCTTTTGCAACAATTATGGATGAAACCTAATAGAGAATGGAATAATCCAGATATCCCAGAAGGGATTAAGACCGCCTGGATGGCATGGGAAGGAGAGTTGCCAGATTTGGTCAAGGTCCAAGTACCTCAATGGTATGGTCAAAAAAACGACTGGGAAGATCCATGCAGCAGAGAGCTTCACATATTCTGCGACGCATCAGAAAAGGCATATGGTTCAGTTGCCTATATGCATCTGAGAAATGGAATTAGTGAGGTCTCTATATCCTTCATCATGGCTCGTTCAAGGGTAGCACCGAAGAAGACCATTTCTATTCCTCGTTTGTGCTGTGTGCTGCTCTGACTGGGGCTCAGCTAGTGAACCTGTTGCTAAAGGAACTTACCTTGGATGTTCATAAAGTTACCCTTTGGTCTGATTCTACAACAGTGTTGACCTGGATCCGATCCGAATCCTGCCGGTACTAGGGGTGGCACGGTTCACGAAACCGACGGTTCGGTTTGTATCACGGTTTTAGGGTCACGGTTTTCGGTTCCGTACGGTTCTTGTTATTTTTTTCTTTTAATCTTTAACACTCCAGAAATGTACTTCAGCATGTGATTTATAGCTTAATTATCCACACTTTAGGATACAGTATAAAAAAAATGATATTCATGCAATCATGCACAAACTGAATTTGACTCTTTGACTTTAAGCACATTTTGGGACTATCTCAGAGGAAAGCTAGGTGAGTTTTTGACACAGCAAGAGAGAAGACATTGACATGCTTTTTGTTTATTTGGCAAAAAAAGGAGAATGTGTATCACTATGTCTACAAGAACTTGAGCATTTTTATCACACACATCTTATCTACACAAAGAAATTAACTTAAATTTATCAACTGCCAACTTTTGTAGCTCTTACAAAAATTCTATCTTTTAAAAGAAAAAAAGAGGAACACTTAAAACACTGTCTTTTATGAATAAGTCAATATACATGAAACCTCATTGCTTATAATTAGGCTATAGCAATAGCAAAGGCCATAAACATAAAGTGAAACTTAAGTTCAACCTCAACACAAAAGACAGTATCAACAATCCTTTTATTCCCAGAGAGTGGGGGTACTTTTTTTCAGTTTAAATTAAAGTGCAGGATTTGGAAACATTTGACTGAAGCTCTTATCTAAACATAAAGTGCCACTGTAGCGTTATATTAAAATATTATAACATGAAATCCAAAATGTTCCCACACACTGGACTTACACCATAGACTTATACGACGCTGGCGCATCCTCCAACTCCCTCATCTCTCCCACTTGCCATTTCTCCGCGTGCCGTGACCTGCAGCGCTCCATACTCCACTTTTACTGGCTTGTTTACTAACTTGAACCGGCGCTGCACAGAGCGATCGGTAATGACATCAAATACCGCGAAAGTGATTGAAAAGCATACGGAGCCGTCGCTCTCGCACTAGTTTGATGTTATTCACCGGTCGCTCTGTGCAGCGCCGGTCCAAGTCGAACAAGCTTATGTCGTGCGAAAAGAAAACACACGTCACATACGGGCACGAGGCTACATTGCGCATGCGTTGAACCGTGAGACGCACACACGCTCCGAACCGAGCAAGGTTATAATCGTTAACGAAAACTAACGAAAAAACGAAAACTAGATGGGAAAAAACATTGTCGTTAACTGAAATAAAAATAAAAACGAGCCATTACAAAAAAACTATAACTAACTAAAACTGTAATGTGTGTTTGCAAAACTAACTAAAATAAAATAAAATTATAGAGCAAATGTCCTTAGTTTTCGTCTTTAACACTATTTAAAACACGCAGTGTATTCGTTGCATTTCATTTCCCTGTAACGCTCTCTCCCTCCGTCTCTCTCTCAAATGCACGCACACACACAGCCCAGCCCCTCCCCTCCGTGCAATGCACACCGCGTCTCTATGAAAACGAGGGTTCGATCAATGTTAAAAGCAAGTTCGCGAAAGGTTGGTATCTCATGATGAACATTTTACACAATCACACATTAAAAGGTGGTGTAAAAATATGTTAAATTCTTAATACAATTCTGTAAGTGTGTTAATGTCAACCCGAGAAGCGATTGAGCCTTCGTTAGAAAGTTACTGACTTAGTTGCAATTTTGAGGTAAAATGCTGCTGGGCAGTGGGCATGGCCGTGGCTAACCAGTCCGGACCTCGGCCATTTTTTTTTACATTCAAAAATGGAATGGCATGATTGAATGATTATGTGAATGATTAATTAGACATGTTTAGACCACCTGTGTGTTTGCAATTCATGTTGCAGCGAGAAGCTAGCGCAGTGAAGGGGGCTTGAGAACGCATTGTGAATGAGGGCGCTAGTGTAGCCTCTGTGTTGCCAGATCCACCTAATCGAATGGTGCGGTAATCTTCTGGACCTGTTTTTCGGATTTTTTTGTGACACTTTAGGAAGTTATTATAGTGGAAAGTTGCATGTTAGTGTTAGTGATATATTAATCTTATTTCCAAAACACAAGCTTTGAAGTAATTTCGAATTGTTATTATATTATTTGCTTGTTTTTCGTAGCAATATCTGGCAACATTTTACTGTCTGCGTTAATAAAAAAAGCTTATAGACAAACTGCAATTACATAAGGCAACCACACCAAACGCAATGATCATTGTGATTATCTGTAAAAACAATAGCATAATACAGATCTGTATGTTACAGAATAAAATTTGCCAAAATAACCTTACTGGCCAACTGGAAGACAGGTCATGCTTTGTTAACGTTTCACATAGTCATCATAAATGCAATAATTAAAGTAGTGTTTCTCAACTAGCAATCTATTCAACTAGCAATTTATTTAGACCTACTTTTATTCTGTTTCTTTGCACAAAACTCTCCAGAAAGTGCCATTTAATAGTTATATATATATATGGTAAATTCCTTTAAAAAATCCCTTCATGTCCATGGGGAAATGTGGGTCCAATAGCCTAACCATTATTATATTACTAATTATTGTGAGGTAATTATTAACCATTATTACCTCACTAGTTTTCAGACCCTGGTTGCAGCCTTGCTGCTTGGTTGTCGGTGTCAAAACTCTATAAGCTGTGATTCAAATATTAAATAATGTTATGTCATTATTTTACTCTTACACTGACTGTTTGCTGCTTCAGTCCAGATTAGTGTTGTATAGGGTAAATTTAGTATAAGGTGTGGAAATTGTAAAGCTGTGGGATTTTTTATAGAAGATATCTAGATTGTTACGGTAAAGGATTTTCACATTGTAGGCTTCATTTTATGTACTGGTTTTAATGTTGAATAGATATTTCTAAAATTGTATGATGTTTTTGTTGAGTTATTATTACACAATTCTTTTTCTGACCTTTTTCAACCTTGCCCCTGACAAATAACCCAAACTACAAAAAAAAGACTAAAACTAACACTAAAACTAATAAAAACTAAACTAAAACTAAGCATTTTCAAAAAATAGAAACTAAACTAAACTAGCAAACCCACTTTTAAAACTAATTAAAACTAAACTGAATTTGAAAACAAAAATTCAAAACGAAATAAAAATAAAAACTAATGAACAATGCAAAACTATAATAACCTTGGAACCGAGACAAGCTAACCGAACGATTCGGGTATTTTTCATGTACCGTGCCACCCCTAGCCGGTACAAGATCTTCGTGGCAAATCGCATTACAGAAATTCTTGAGTATACGAGACCGGATCAGTGGAGATATGTTGACACTGCAAGTAATCCAGCAGATGACATCACTAGAGGCAAGAGACTTGTTGAATTGTCTGCAATTAGTTCCTGGTTTCAAGGACCTACCTTTCTATATTTGCCCCATGAGCAATGGCCAAAATCTCCAGCTTTAAGCACAGAGGAGGTTGGGACAGAGCTAAGAAAACCTTTGTTTTGTGGACTTAATCAAGCACCAGTTAACTCTCGAAAGTCTGGTGAGTCTCAGTTTAATACCTGGTCAGAGTTGATTGCAGCAACTGTTAAAACCCTTTCATTGGACTTAGGAGCTAAGATCAAACCTTCTCAAACGGAAGCAGAAATATACGTCCTGCAGCAAGCCCAGATGGAAGACTTTCCTGAGGAATATAAACTACTTAAAGATGGTCATGGAGTCCCTTCACACAGCCGTTTAGTTGGTTTGGCACCAGAGTATGATCCTGTTACAAAGCTGATAAGAGTGGGTGGACGACTTCGTCAAAGCAAGGATTTGGATCTTGAAGCTATGCATCCAATTGTCTTAGACCCTAAGAATCATGTTACCAAACTTTTGGTTGCTGACTATGATGCAACTCTGTATCATCCTGGACCACAAAGAGTGTTCGCCCAGCTTCGCCGGAAATACTGGGTTCTGAGAGGGCGACAGTTAATCAAGAAGATCCAGAGATCATGTCTTGAGTGTAGGAAGTGGAAAGGTGTGCCTTCAGTTCCCAGAATGGCTGATCTACCAGTGATCTACCAGTTTCCAGACTTCGCTTGTATAAGCCTCCCTTTTGGTAGACGGGTATGGATTGTTTTGGGCCTTTAACCATCAAAGTAGGTCGCCGACACGAGAAGAGGTGGGGCATTATATTTAAATGCCAGACGACCCGATGTCTTCATTTGGAACTACTTTCTGGTATGGACACTGACAGTCCCTCTCATGAAGATTTGTAGCCCGTAGAGGTAGGGCCTATGAAATGTTATCTGATCAAGGGACTAATTTCAAGGGAGGAGACAGAGAGCTCCGGGAGGCATTTTCACAGCTTAGTCCCTCTCTTCAGGAGATGCTTGCTCAACAGCAAATTAAATTCTCATTTAATCCACCATATTCTCCCCATTTCAGAGGTATTTGGGAGAGAGAGATACGGTCTGTTAAGACGGCATTACGAGCAGCTTTGGGAATGCAAGTAGTCTCTGGGGAAGTTCTGTATACTGTGCTCGTTGAAATTGAGGAGATGTTAAACTCAAAACCTCTCGGCTATGTGTCTTCAAATCTTTCAGACCCTGATCCAATTACCCCAAATATCCTGCTGATGGGGCGGTGAGATGCATCTCTTCCTCAAGTGATGTATGCAGATTCAGAACTACTTACCCGTAGAAAGTGGAGACACAGTCAAGTTCTTGCGGATCAATTCTGGGTCAGTTTGTTAGAAATTATCTTCCAAGTCTTCAGACTCGTCAAAAGTGGGAACTTGATGGTAATCCTATTGCTCCTTCTGCCATTGTTATGATTGTGGAACCTCAGCTTCCTTGTGGACACTGGTCTATCGGGACTGTCAGTGAGATTTTTCTAAGTCCTGATGGAGGAGTGAGAGTTGCTGAGATTTTCAGCAAAGGGAAATATCTAACTCGTCCTGTCAGCCGTCTTATTGTTCTTTCTGAATTGAATGATACTGATAATTCAATTGAATGAATTTTCTGTAAATGCAAATATGTCAACATATTTGGGGGCAGCTGTAGAAAATTCTGCTGTCATCTGATTGGCTGATTGAGTCTTGATGAGATCACCTGTTGTCACTAACTAATCATGCTTCAGTCTCAGCCTGTTTGTATGTAAGAGACCGTCTCCTCATTCATTCATTCATGCATTCAAGCTCTGTGTGGAATTGTTGTGTGGTTGAAAATGAACCAACAATTACCACCTAGAAATGTCTACTCCTACTTGTGAAGCACAATAAACTGGGAAAAGCAAATTGATGAATGAATGAGTTTTAATGGACCCACCATTCCAGTAGCAACAGCTAAATCAGCCTAAAAGTCCTGCTAGTTTTTTCAGTAATGCTGATAATATAATTTGTAAGGAAAATTGTGCATTAAATAGGGAAGTTATATCCAGGAAACTTTTACAAAAGAAACAAACAAACACACTTTGTTTCTTTGTCTGAAGTCTCGGCGAAGCTGTTTTATCAGCAGCAAATGTTTTTGCGCAAGTGCACTTGCCAAATGAAGACGGATCGTATAATGGATCAATTAAAAAACGTTGTTTATTAACGAGCTGTGCTAATTTCTTATTAAGAAATGCAGTTCAAGTTAACGACCTGGTGCACTGATTCTGAATCTGGCGGCATGGCGAGCGCGAGACACGGCAGTGCACAGATCGCGACGCGCGTCTCTATATGCTACGTTCACACCGGACGCGAATAGCGCGTCAGGCGCGAATGATTTCAATGTTAAGTCAATGCAAAGACTCTTTACGCGCGTGAAAAATTCCTGCGGCGCGAATGAGGCGTGGAGCGCGGCGAGGTAGACGCGAGTGCGCGAATGGCGCGAATTGAGCGTCTGGCACGTTAAGCGCGAATGATTCAGTTAGTGCCATTTGTGCATTCGTGAATTCGCGCCGCGTTAACCAATCAGGAGCCTAGCTGCTTGCTCACGTGGTGAAGTGTCTGGATGCTTCAATAAATTATTTTGTTAATATGACTAAATGCATGGTGGGATTATGCACAACAAAGCAAATGTTTTATAACTTAAAACATTATTTCTATATACGAGACATGTTCATTTTGTATTGAATGTTGTTCATTCCATAGCTATTACATGAAATAGTATTATGTTGTAAAGACAATCAGCATAGGCCTATGTGCATAAATTCGTGTCTGGACGTGTGTTACGAAGCTGGAGACGAGATAGGATCCAAGTGCAGCTTTAATAGAGAGTAGTTGAACAGGGCAGGCAGCAAACAGGCAGAAGTCAGGAAACAAACCAGGATCAAAACCAGAGAAACCAGAAACAGGATAACATGCTCAGAAATTACAGGCAGTGGCAATGTATTACTTCGCACTGAGTTCATGTTAGAGTGTGGCTTATATGGAGAGTCTGATGAGGTGCAGGTGTGTGTGTAATCAGTCACAGGGATGAGGCATTATGGGAAACGGAGTTCTGGTGGGAGTGATCAGTTCTGATGTGGAGTGCCCTCTGGTGATTCTCTGGGGCACTCCAACTGGTGATCGTCACATAGCCCCACCCCAAAGAGCGGCTTCCAGACGCTCAAAACCAACAAAACTGTCCAGGTGGGCGGTGGAGCGAAGGCGGATCTGGGGGTGGGATGGAGGGCCAGGTCCGTGGAGCAGAAGAGGAGCAGGTGACCAGAGCGTATCAGGCTGAGCAGGTGACCAGAGCGGAGCAGGCTGTGCAGGCGACCAGAGCGGAGCAGGCTGTGCAGGCGACCAGGGCGAAGCAGGCTGTGCAGGCGACCTGGGCGGAGCAGGCTGTGGAGGCGAAGGCCAGGGCGGAGCTGTCGGACCCTCGGGCGTCCAAGGTGAAGCAAACTGTGGGCATGGCCAGGACAGAGCAGGCTGTGGACGTGGCCAGGGCGGAACTGTGGGACCCTCGGGCGTCCACGACGGTGAAGACCCCTCAGGCGGCCACGGCGGTGAAGACCTTTCAAGCGGCCACGGCGGTGAAGACCCCTCGGGCGGCCACGGCGGTGAGGACCCCTCGGGAGGCCACGGCGAAGCAGGACGAGACGAAGGCCATGTCTGCATCGCCTCCATGGCCCTCACAAGGGACCTACTGCCCCCCCCAAACAATACTTGGAGAAATCCACAGGGAGTTGAAGGGCACAGCTTAAAAAGAGCTTGAAGGGCACAAGCAGGGCGAGGCGCAGAGGTGGGGCCGGCAAGGCGAGGCACAGAGGCGGGGCCGGCAGGGCGAGGCGCAGAGGCGGGGCCGGCAGGGCGAGGCGCAGAGGCGGGACCGACAGGGCGAGAAGTCCTGGTATGCTCACCGAAGCCTGGTGAACCGAACAAGCCCTCCTTCTCCTCCTGCGGCGGCGTTTCACTTGAACTGAAGACTCAATCACATGAACTGAAGACTCATCATGACTCACTTGAACTGGATACTCATAATCACTCACTTGAACTCATCACTCGCGAGGCTTGAGTGAAGTGCATGCTCGTCAGGGCTGACGGTGAGCTCAGGCTCGGCAGGGCTGACGGTGAGCGCAGGCTCGGCAGGGCTTACGTGAAGAGTCTCTGGCTCGGCAGAAGTGACGTGAAGCGTCTCGGGCTGGACGGTCTCTGGCTGGACGGTCTCTGGGAACGCCCCCTCGGCCTTATCCTCAAAGCCCACAGTAAATGATGAGCCGCTAATCCTCAGGGCGAATTCAATATACTGACATAAAGTCCATTGAGGGGTATTATCAGGCATGAGATAATCTATTATGTCCTTAAGTCCATATCGGAAAGCATCTTTTAAGACTGAATCGTCCAAGTCTACCCCATGGCATAGCTCACAAAATTCCTCAACATATTCCTCTATAGAACGATTACCTTGGCTGAGGCAGAAGAGACTAGTAAGTGGGTCCATGGTGGATCTCGGTTCTCTCTTGGCTGCTGGATCTGAAGTGGCGAAGTATTCTGTTACGAAGCTGGAGACGAGATAGGATCCAAGTGCAGCTTTAATAGAGACTAGTTGAACAGGCAAGGGTCAGAGAGCGGCAAAACAGGGTATCCAGAGAATGAGCACAGAGAATCGTCAGTTAACAGGCAGAAGATCGGGGCAGGCAGCAAACAGGCAGAAGTCAGGAAACAAACCAGGATCAAAACCAGAGAAACCAGAAAAAGGATAACACGCTCAGAAATTACAGGCAGTGGCAATGTAATACTTCGCACTGAGTTCATGTTAGAGTGTGGCTTATATGGAGAGTCTGATGAGGTGCAGGTGTGTGTGTAATCAGTCACAGGGATGAGGCATTATGGGAAACGGAGTTCTGGTGGGAGTGATCAGTTCTGATGTGGAGTGCCCTCTGGTGATTCTCTGGGGCACTCCAACTGGTGATCGTCACAACGTGAGAGAGAAAAAAAAATCACAGGACAGGTTAATAACTTTTGAAGGCTGGCTCTATTTATCATCAAAACAAAAATAAATGACAGCTAGATTAGATGGATGAGGGCGAGGGTGATCCTCCCTCCGATGCGGGACAACAGGTCAAACTGGGCGCGGGACAGGCGGAAGTACCGCTGACAGCGGCCGTCATCCAGCGCAGCTCCTGGAGCGAGCAAATGGTGAAACTGTTCGGCTCCGAAGAGTCCGGTGGACACAAATATACGGCGACGATGATCCCCACGCCGCGGCTCTGCTCTTCAGATTAAATACAGAGCGGTAACTCTCTTGATGAATGCTCGGTCGACAAAAAAACAATGGCCGCCAACGGATTTCGATTCTGACGGGCGTCACGCGCGTAAATTTCACTTCAAACTTTTGTTTTTACGCGCGCCAGTTTCGCTCTTGACACGCGAATTAACACAAAGTGGTCAAGCGTC
This sequence comes from Pimephales promelas, assembly GCF_016745375.1. The sequence continues at coordinate 2,463,565 of NW_024122003.1, read as the reverse complement.
AAACTAGACACGTCAGGCGCGAATTTGACGCGCGATTCACGTCCGGTGTGAACGTAGCATATAATGTGATTAGGGCTGCAACAACTAATCGATAAAATCTATTATAATCGATTATGAAAATCGTTGTCAACGAATGCCATTATCGATTAGTTGGTCTGATTACGTCACAGGGATTGTTTACATGCAACATGCGCTTCTTACATGCGTTTCATGAGGCACACACGCAGTCTCTCTCCCTCGCCGCTCTACCGTCTCGCGCGTGCAACACGCACGGTTTGGAGCACATTATCTTCTGTCTCGCATGCGCGCTCTTGATTCCGTGAGTTTGAACTAATTTGCGGGCATCAGGAAACCGCTATCAATATGCAGCATACACGAAAATCATTCACCTTTCGGCAAGTTCGCCATTTTGAAACCAAAATAGGTGACCTACGTTAATCGTGTATACTTTATGAAGCCATACTATAGTATAATGTGAGATAGAAATGTATATTTAAGTCATTAAATTCAAGTTAACCTAAGCTTTTCCCTCCACTGCGGCTGTCAGTCATTCTCTATTCGGTCACGGTGTTCAAACAGCGCGTCGCGTTACAACATTTAACATGATGAAACTCTTTCCAAGATGATTCAATGTTATTATTATAATTGATCCGTAGATAAAGGTCTATGATGGTTTTTCTATCTTGCTAGACTTTTATTGCTGTAACTTAATCACTTTCTACTGAGTGTCTGTTAGATCACAACACTAGAGTAGAGTCGGCGCACTATAATTGTTCTTCACGTGCACAGTAGCCTAACTGAAATTTAAAACTGTTAAAAGAAAAGTCTTATTACACATTTAAAATTTAAAAGTAAAATTACACATTTTAAACTTACTCAAAAAAGTACAATTTCTGAAAAAAAAAACTACTTAATTACAGTTCTACCAGAAAGACTCGGGAGATAAGATACTGTACGATAAAACATTTTATTAACAGCCCAGCAAGCCATATATGCAATAAAGTTCTTTGGCGTAGGCCCCGTCCGTAACTCGCGATCCGAGGGTATGGATTCTGCATATCCTGCCTGAAGATGAAGGCAGGGGCGCAGCCGACCCCCACTTGGAGTTTTGGAAGGACCGACCTGGTGGTGGTGGTGGAAGGATGGAGCGAAGACCGTCTTGGTGGAGGTGGGAGGATGGTGGTAAGTGAAGCGTCAGCATCTGCGAACTCAGACAAGTGCAAGTAAGGGTCTTTTATACTTCACGTATTAGAACGCGATTGGATAGATGAGAAGGTAATAATGACGTGACAATTGAGTCTTCCTGGCAGAACTTCCGCTACGCTTTCATTTCTACCAGAAAGACTCGGAGATAAGATACTGTACGATAAAACATTTTTATTAACAGCCCAGCAAGCCATATATGCAATAAA
>NW_024122003.1:2428512-2447581 GCF_016745375.1 Pimephales promelas | reverse complement strand
CACGTCAGATACCTGTCCTAAATGTACATGCGCATCAGATACCTGTGTGTTTACAGGGTTTCACGTCAGATACCTGTCCTAACTGTACATGCGCATCAGATGCCTGTGTTTACAGGGGTTTCACGTCAGATACCTGTCCTAACTGTACATGCGCATCAGATGCCTGTGTTTACAGGGGTTTCACGTCAGATACCTGTCCTAACTGTACATGCGCATCAGATGCCCTGTTGTTTACAGGGGTTTCACGCAGATACCTGTCCTAACTGTACATGCGCATCAGATACCGTGTGTGTTTACAGGGGTTTCACGTCAGATACCTGTCCTAACTGTACATGCGCATCAGATGCCTGTGTTTACAGGGGTTTCACGTCAGATACCTGTCCTAACTGTACATGCGCATCAGATGCCTGTGTTTACAGGGGTTTCACGTCAGATACCTGTCCTAACTGTACATGCGCATCAGATGCCTGTGTTTACAGGGGTTTCACGTCAGATACCTGTCCTAACTGTACATGCGCATCAGATGCCTGTGTTTACAGGGGTTTCACGTCAGATACCTGTCCTAACTCTACATGCGCATCAGATGCCTGTGTTTACAGGGGTTTCACGTCAGATACCTGTCCTAACTGTACATGCGCATCAGATGCCTGTGTTTACAGGGGTTTCACGTCAGATACCTGTCCTAACTGTACATGCGCATCAGATGCCTGTGTTTACAGGGGTTCACGCAGATACCTGTCTAACTGTACATACGCATCAGATACCGGTGTGTGTTTACAGGGGTTTCACGTCAGATACCTGTCCTAACTGTACATGCGCATCAGATGCCTGTGTTTACAGGGGTTTCACGTCAGATACCTGTCCTAACTGTACATGCGCATCAGATGCCTGTGTTTACAGGGGTTTCACGTCAGATACCTGTCCTAACTGTACATGTGCATCAGATGCCTGTGTTTACAGGGGTTTCACGCAGATACCTGTCCTAACTGTACATGCGCATCAGATGCCTGTGTGTGTGTTTACAGGGGTTTCACGCCAGATACCTGTCCTAACTGTACATGCGCATCAGATGCCTGTGTTTACAGGGGTTTCACGTCAGATACCTGTCCTAACTGTACATGCGCATCAGATACCGGTGTGTGTTTACAGGGGTTTCACGTCAGATACCTGTCCTAACTGTGCATGCGCATCAGATGCCTGTGTTTACAGGGGTTTCACGTCAGATACCTGTCCTAACTGTACATGCGCATCAGATGCCTGTGTTTACAGGGTTTCACGTCAGATACCTGTCCTAACTGTACATGCGCATCAGATGCCTGTGTTACAGGGGTTTCACGTCAGATACCTGTCCTAACTGTACATGCGCATCAGATGCCTGTGTTTACAGGGGTTTCACGCCAGATACCTGTCCTAACTGTACATGCGCATCAGATGCCTGTGTTTACAGGGGTTTCACGTCAGATACCTGTCCTAACTGTACATGCGCATCAGATGCCTGTGTTTACAGGGGTTTCACGCCAGATACCTGTCCTAACTGTACATGCGCATCAGATGCCTGTGTTTACAGGGGTTTCACGCCAGATACCTGTCCTAACTGTACATGCGCATCAGATGCCTGTGTTTACAGGGGTTTCACGCCAGATACCTGTCCTAACTGTACATGCGCATCAGATGCCTGTGTTTACAGGGGTTTCACGTCAGATACCTGTCCTAACTGTACATGCGCATCAGATGCCTGTGTTTACAGGGGTTTCACGCCAGATACCTGTCCTAACTGTACATGCGCATCAGATGCCTGTGTTTACAGGGGTTTCACGTCAGATACCTGTCCTAACTGTACATGCGCATCAGATGCCTGTGTTTACAGGGGTTTCACGTCAGATACCTGTCCTAACTGTACATGCGCATCAGATGCCTGTGTTTACAGGGGTTTCACGCAGATACCTGTCCTAACTGTACATGCGCATCAGATGCCTGTGTGTGTGTTTACAGGGGTTTCACGCCAGATACCTGTCCTAACTGTACATGCGCATCAGATGCCTGTGTTTACAGGGGTTTCACGTCAGATACCTGTCCTAACTGTACATGCGCATCAGATGTCTGTGTTTACAGAGGTTTCACGTCAGATACCTGTCCTAACTGTACATGCGCATCAGATGCCTGTGTTTACAGGGGTTTCACGTCAGATACCTGTCCTAACTCTACATGCGCATCAGATGCCTGTGTTTACAGGGGTTTCACACCAGATACCTGTCCTAACTGTACATGCGCATCAGATGCCTGTGTTTACAGGGGTTTCACACCAGATACCTGTCCTAACTGTACATGCGCATCAGATTTCTGTGTTTACAGGGGTTTCACGTCAGATACCTGTCCTAACTGTACATGCGCATCAGATGCCTGTGTTTACAGGGGTTTCACGTCAGATACCTGTCCTAACTGTACATGCGCATCAGATGCCTGTGTTTACAGGGGTTTCACGTCAGATACCTGTCCTAACTGTACATGCGCATCAGATACCGGTGTGTGTTTACAGGGGTTTCACGTCAGATACCTGTCCTAACTGTACATGCGCATCAGATGCCTGTGTTTACAGGGGTTTCACGCCAGATACCTGTCCTAACTGTACATGCGCATCAGATGCCTGTGTTTACAGGGGTTTCACGTCAGATACCTGTCCTAACTGTACATGCGCATCAGATGCCTGTGTTTACAGGGGTTTCACGCCAGATACCTGTCCTAACTGTACATGCGCATCAGATACCGGTGTGTGTTTACAGGGGTTTCACGTCAGATACCTGTCCTAACTGTACATGCGCATCAGATGCCTGTGTTTACAGGGGTTTCACGTCAGATACCTGTCCTAACTGTACATGCGCATCAGATGCCTGTGTTTACAGGGGTTTCACACCAGATACCTGTCCTAACCGTACATGCGCATCAGATGCCTGTGTTTACAGGGGTTTCACGCCACTTGTCCTAACTGTACATGCGCATCAGATGCCTGTGTTTACAGGGTTTCACGTCAGATACCTGTCCTAACTCTACATGCGCATCAGATGCCTGTGTTTACAGGGGTTTCACGCCAGATACCTGTCCTAACTGTACATGCGCATCAGATGCCTGTGTTTACAGGGGTTTCACGCCAGATACCTGTCCTAACTGTACATGCGCATCAGATGCCTGTGTTTACAGGGGTTTCACGTCAGATACCTGTCCTAACTGTACATGCGCATCAGATGCCTGTATTTACAGGGGTTTCACGTCAGATACCTGTCCTAACTGTACATGCGCATCAGATGCCTGTGTTTACAGGGGTTTCACGTCAGATACCTGTCCTAACTGTACATGCGCATCAGATGCCTGTCAGTGGCGCCTCCAGAAATTTTTCGTAGGGGTGGCCAGATGGGGCCAGTTAAAATCTTGGGGTGGCACACCAAAACTACAGTATAAACCATAATTTCAGAATTGTTTTCTACTGTTGTAATAAACCAGCCTGTAGAAAACTATCAGAAAGACTTAAGGAAACTCTTACTGATATACTTTGGTTTATTGTGTAATATTTAATGTTACTAATGATATTAGTAGGGCCCAACTAATATATATTACATTGTATATAATGATATATATTATATGATATATAAGGGTCCTTGCCCCACAGCAAATTTCCAGATACTTACATAATTGTGATGAATTTAATCAATTTTTAAGTTATTAGTTTGCAGTGTAAGATTACAGTTAACACCTTTAAATATTACATAAATGTATTATGAATTTTTAATACACTTAATGAGTGTATACATCAGCAGCAAAAAGTAATTCTTGAAAAAATCTGCACAGTAATTTTATAAAATCTAAATATGTTAATAAAAACAAATTACTATTAGTTCTCTTTTAAAATTCAATCAGGCAATCATGTCACAATTTTATATTTATATATTAATGTCAAGAATTCAGAAGTGCATAGCCTAAACTACAAATAAATTATATACAATTAAATTATGCTTATTTAAAATGTATTGAGCAGGCTAGGTATAACAAAATATATTGGCTTTTAATAATATTTCAGTGCGCAAACCCATGATTGAGCCCGTTCTTGCATGATTACATGAAAAACATCGCGGGTGCAGAATGATGTGCTCAAAGCAACATGGAGTCACAGTGTGCAGCAGCACTTTGCTTCATAAGTGTGCATTTAAAAGTTCATGTCACAAATCGAAAAAATGTTGAGCGCACAAATCCAAGTGCGATTTGTTCCTTTGTTTCACAGTTATTGTGCGTTTGATGCCGATTCATAATCCTTGTGATATGTGTGTGTGATCTAACAGAACACGGTAGTGAGTAACTTAAAAACAGCAACAAACTCCAAGAAAATAAAGTAATTTTATGCGAATATACAGACTTTTATCTACAGATCATGCATTTATAATGTCAATATATCATATTGGAGAGAGTTTTACCGTGCATCCAAGAGGCGCGCGTGCTGTTTGAATATGAATGGAGAATGATGACAGTCGCAGAGGGGGGAAAACGAGTTTATACTTTAATGATGTAAATATACTTCTGTCCCTCACATTAAGCTATGGAATGACTTCAGATGACTTTGTCACCCAAACTGACGTGAAAAAAGCGGGAGGCGCCGAAAAGCGCGCTGTTTGCATCCCTGCCTGTCCAAACGTGGCAAAAACACACCTAAAAGCTGCTGTATACCATTTGGCACGTCACGACACATAATTCCCCGTCTTCTTTTACTTAAGAATATTTTTGACTTATTTATAAAATGCATAACTGATGCTACAAAAATTAATACTGGCCATTGGGGTGGCCAATGGGGTGGCCAATGGGGTGGCCAGGAGTCGGCCAGGGGTGGCCATGGCCACCCCTGGCCACCCCCTGGTGGCGCCATTGATGCCTGTGTTTACAGGGGTTTCACGCAGATACCTGTCCTAACTGTACATGCGCATCAGATGCCTGTGTGTGTGTTTACAGGGTTTTCACGCCATTGATGCCTGTGTTTACAGGGGTTTCACGCAGATACCTGTCCTAACTGTACATGCGCATCAGATGCCTGTGTGTGTGTTTACAGGGGTTTCACGCCAGATACCTGTCCTAACTGTACATGCGCATCAGATGCCTGTGTTTACAGGGTTTTCACGTCAGATACCTGTCCTAACTGTACATGCGCATCAGATGTCTCTGTTTACAGAGGTTTCACGTCAGATACCTGTCCTAACTGTTCATGCGCATCAGATGCCTGTGTTTACAGGGGTTTCACGTCAGATACCTGTCCTAACTGTACATGCGCATCAGATGCCTGTGTTTACAGGGGTTTCACGTCAAATGCCTGTCCTAACTGTACATGCGCATCAGATGCCTGTGTTTACAGGGGTTTCACGTCAGATACCTGTCCTAACTGTACATGCGCATCAGATACCGGTGTGTGTTTACAGGGGTTTCACGTCAGATACCTGTCCTAAATGTACATGCGCATCAGATACCGTGTGTGTTTACAGGGTTTCACGTCAGATACCTGTCCTAACTGTACATGCGCATCAGATGCCTGTGTTTACAGGGGTTTCACGCCAGATATGTCCTAACTGTACATGCGCATCAGATGCCTGTGTTTACAGGGGTTTCACGTCAGATACCTGTCCTAACTGTACATGCGCATCAGATGCCTGTGTTTACAGGGGTTTCACGCCAGATACCTGTCCTAACTGTACATGCGCATCAGATACCGGTGTGTGTTTACAGGGGTTTCACGTCAGATACCTGTCCTAACTGTACATGCGCATCAGATGCCTGTGTTTACAGGGGTTTCACGTCAGATACCTGTCCTAACTGTACATGCGCATCAGATGCCTGTGTTTACAGGGGTTTCACGCCAGATACCTGTCCTAACTGTACATGCGCATCAGATGCCTGTGTTTACAGGGGTTTCACGTCAGATACCTGTCCTAACTGTACATGCGCATCAGATGCCTGTGTTTACAGGGGTTTCACGTCAGATACCTGTCCTAACTGTACATGCGCATCAGATGCCTGTGTTTACAGGGGTTTCACGTCAGATACCTGTCCTAACTGTACATGCGCATCAGATGCCTGTGTTTACAGGGGTTTCACGTCAGATACCTGTCCTAACTGTACATGCGCATCAGATACCAGTGTGTGTTTACAGGGGTTTCACGTCAGATACCTGTCCTAACTGTACATGCGCATCAGATGCCTGTGTTTACAGGGGTTTCACGTCAGATACCTGTCCTAACTGTACATGCGCATCAGATGCCTGTGTTTACAGGGGTTTCACGTCAGATACCTGTCCTAACTGTACATGCGCATCAGATGCCTGTGTTTACAGGGGTTTCACGTCAGATACCTGTCCTAACTGTACATGCGCATCAGATACCAGTGTGTGTTTACAGGGGTTTCACGTCAGATACCTGTCCTAACTGTACATGCGCATCAGATGCCTGTGTTTACAGGGGTTTCACGTCAGATACCTGTCCTAACTGTACATGCGCATCAGATGCCTGTGTTTACAGGGGTTTCACGTCAGATACCTGTCCTAACTGTACATGCGCATCAGATGCCTGTGTTTACAGGGGTTTCACGCCAGATACCTGTCCTAACTGTACATGCGCATCAGATGCCTGTGTTTACAGGGGTTTCACGTCAGATACCTGTCCTAACTGTACATGCGCATCAGATGCCTGTGTTTACAGGGGTTTCACGCCAGATACCTGTCTTAACTGTACATGCGCATCAGATACCGGTGTGTGTTTACAGGGTTTCACGTCAGATACCTGTCCTAACTGTACATGCGCATCAGATGCCTGTGTTTACAGGGGTTTCACGTCAGATACCTGTCCTAACTCTACATGCGCATCAGATACCGGTGTGTGTTTACAGGGGTTTCACGTCAGATACCTGTCCTAACTGTACATGCGCATCAGATGCCTGTGTTTACAGGGGTTTCACGTCAGATACCTGTCCTAACTGTACATGCGCATCAGATGCCTGTGTGTGTGTTTACAGGGGTTTCACGTCAGATACCTGTCCTAACTGTACATGCGCATCAGATGCCTGTGTTTACAGGGGTTTCACATCAGATACCTGTCCTAACTGTACATGCGCATCAGATGCCTGTGTTTACAGGGGTTTCACGTCAGATACCTGTCCTAACTGTACATGCGCATCAGATGCCTGTGTGTGTGTTTACAGGGGTTTCACGTCAGATACCTGTCCTAACTGTACATGCGCATCAGATGCCTGTGTTTACAGGGGTTTCACGTCAGATACCTGTCCTAACTGTACATGCGCATCAGATGCCTGTGTGTGTATTTACAGGGGTTTCACGTCAGATACCTGTCCTAACTGTACATGCGCATCAGATGCCTGTGTTTACAGGGGTTTCACGCAGATACCTGTCCTAACTGTACATGCGCATCAGATGCCTGTGTGTGTGTTTACAGGGGTTTCACGCCAGATACCTGTCCTAACTGTACATGCGCATCAGATGCCTGTGTTTACAGGGGTTTCACGTCAGATACCTGTCCTAACTGTACATGCGCATCAGATGCCTGTGTGTGTATTTACAGGGTTTCACGTCAGATACCTGTCCTAACTGTACATGCGCATCAGATGCCTGTGTTTACAGGGGTTTCACGCAGATACCTGTCCTAACTGTACATGCGCATCAGATGCCTGTGTGTGTGTTTACAGGGGTTTCACGCCAGATACCTGTCCTAACTGTACATGCGCATCAGATGCCTGTGTTTACATGGGTTTCACGTCAGATACCTGTCCTAACTGTACATGCGCATCAGATGTCTCTGTTTACAGAGGTTTCACGTCAGATACCTGTCCTAACTGTTCATGCGCATCAGATGCCTGTGTTTACAGGGGTTTCACGTCAATACCTGTCCTAACTGTACATGCGCATCAGATGCCTGTGTTTACAGGGGTTTCACGTCAGATACCTGTCCTAACTGTACATGCGCATCAGATACCGGTGTGTTTTACAGGGGTTTCACGTCAGATACCTGTCCTAATGTACATGCGCATCAGATACCGGTGTGTGTTTACAGGGGTTTCACGTCAGGTACCTGTCCTAACTGTACATGCGCATCAGATGCCTGTGTTTACAGGGGTTTCACGCCAGATACCTGTCCTAACTGTACATGCGCATCAGATACCGGTGTGTGTTTACAGGGGTTTCACGTCAGATACCTGTCCTAACTGTACATGCGCATCAGATGCCTGTGTTTACAGGGGTTTCACGTCAGATACCTGTCCTAACTGTACATGCGCATCAGATGCCTGTGTTTACAGGGGTTTCACGTCAGATACCTGTCCTAACTGTACATGCGCATCAGATGCCTGTGTTTACAGGGGTTTCACGCCAGATACCTGTCCTAACTGTACATGCGCATCAGATGCCTGTGTTTACAGGGGTTTCACGTCAGATACCTGTCCTAACTGTACATGCGCATCAGATGCCTGTGTTTACAGGGGTTTCACGCCAGATACCTGTCCTAACTGTACATGCGCATCAGATACCGGTGTGTGTTTACAGGGGTTTCACGTCAGATACCTGTCCTAACTGTACATGCGCATCAGATGCCTGTGTTTACAGGGGTTTCACGTCAGATACCTGTCCTAACTGTACATGCGCATCAGATGCCTGTGTTTACAGGGGTTTCACGTCAGATACCTGTCCTAACTGTACATGCGCATCAGATACCAGTGTGTGTTTACAGGGGTTTCACGTCAGATACCTGTCCTAACTGTACATGCGCATCAGATGCCTGTGTTTACAGGGGTTTCACGCCAGATACCTGTCTTAACTGTACATGCGCATCAGATACCGGTGTGTGTTTACAGGGGTTTCACGTCAGATACCTGTCCTAACTGTACATGCGCATCAGATGCCTGTGTTTACAGGGGTTTCACGTCAGATACCTGTCCTTACTGTACATGCGCATCAGATGCCTGTGTTTACAGGGGTTTCACGTCAGATACCTGTCCTAACTCTACATGCGCATCAGATACCGTGTGTGTTTACAGGGGTTTCACGTCAGATACCTGTCCTTACTGTACATGTGCATCAGATACCGGTGTTTACAGGGGTTTCACGTCAGATACCTGTCCTAACTGTACATGCGCATCAGATGCCTGTGTTTACAGGGGTTTCACGTCAGATACCTGTCCTAACTCTACATGCGCATCAGATGCCTGTGTTTACAGGGGTTTCACACCAGATACCTGTCCTAACTGTACATGCGCATCAGATACCGGTGTGTGTTTACAGGGGTTTCACGTCAGATACCTGTCCTAACTGTACATGCGCATCAGATACCGGTGTGTGTTTACAGGGGTTTCACGTCAGATACCTGTCCTAAATGTACATGCGCATCAGATACCGGTGTGTGTTTACAGGGGTTTCACGTCAGATACCTGTCCTAACTGTACATGCGCATCAGATGCCTGTGTTTACAGGGGTTTCACGTCAGATACCTGTCCTTACTGTACATGCGCATCAGATGCCTGTGTTTACAGGGGTTTCACGTCAGATACCTGTCCTAACTCTACATGCGCATCAGATACCGGTGTGTGTTTACAGGGGTTTCACGTCAGATACCTGTCCTTACTGTACATGTGCATCAGATACCGGTGTTTACAGGGGTTTCACATCAGATACCTGTCCTAACTGTACATGCGCATCAGATGCCTGTGTTTACAGGGGTTTCACGTCAGATACCTGTCCTAACTGTACATGCGCATCAGATGCCTGTGTTTACAGGGGTTTCACGTCAGATACCTGTCCTTACTGTACATGCGCATCAGATGCCTGTGTTTACAGGGGTTTCACGTCAGATACCTGTCCTAACTCTACATGCGCATCAGATACCGGTGTGTGTTTACAGGGGTTTCACGTCAGATACCTGTCCTTACTGTACATGTGCATCAGATACCGGTGTTTACAGGGGTTTCACATCAGATACCTGTCCTAACTGTACATGCGCATCAGATGCCTGTGTTTACAGGGGTTTCACATCAGATACCTGTCCTAACTGTACATGCGCATCAGATACCGGTGTTTACAGGGGTTTCACGTCAGATACCTGTCCTAACTGTACATGCGCATCAGATACCGGTGTGTGTTTACAGGGGTTTCACGTCAGATACCTGTCCTAACTGTACATGCGCATCAGATACCGGTGTGTGTTTACAGGGGTTTCACGTCAGATACCTGTCCTAAATGTACATGCGCATCAGATACCGGTGTGTGTTTACAGGGGTTTCACGTCAGATACCTGTCCTAACTGTACATGCGCATCAGATGCCTGTGTTTACAGGGGTTTCACGCCAGATACCTGTCCTAACTGTACATGCGCATCAGATGCCTGTGTTTACAGGGGTTTCACGTCAGATACCTGTCCTAACTCTACATGCGCATCAGATGCCTGTGTTTACAGGGGTTTCACGCCAGATACCTGTCCTAACTGTACATGCGCATCAGATGCCTGTGTTTACAGAGGTTTCACGTCAGATACCTGTCCTAACTGTACATGCGCATCAGATGCCTGTGTTTACAGGGGTTTCACGTCGGATACCTGTCCTAACTGTACATGCGCATCAGATGCCTGTGTTTACAGAGGTTTCACGTCAGATACCTGTCCTAACTGTACATGCGCATCAGATGCCTGTGTTTACAGGGGTTTCACGTCAGATACCTGTCCTAACTGTACATGCGCATCAGATGCCTGTGTTTACAGGGGTTTCACGTCAGATACCTGTCCTAACTGTACATGCGCATCAGATGCCTGTGTTTACAGGGGTTTCACGTCAGATACCTATGTAGTCTTCTGTGTCATATAATTCAGGAAGGGTGTACATGACATCTGGTCGACCGTGGGGTACAAGGCGGTTCCTTGAAGGACGAATCAGGTGGCTGTTCCAAGTGTCTTTGGTGGAATCCAGATCTTCCTGTAAAAGTCACAAACAGTGGGAAGCCTTGTTTTAAAGGATTGTTTGTTAAATCAATATTGTGTGTGTGTGTGTGTGTGTGTGTGTGAAAGAGAGAGAGAGAGACAGAGAGAGAGAGAGAGAGAGAGAGAGAGAGAGAGAGAGAGAGAGAGAGAGAGAGAGAGAGAGAGAGAGAGAGTCACTATTTACCTGGATCAAGCCCAGGAAACAGAATAAAACAAGGTTCTTGTCCAACCAGCTGCCATCAAATTTGCCTTCATCTTTAATTTGGTGAAAATATTCAAGTCACACTCTTTTCTAAGAATACCCCACCAGCTCTCAATTCTCTGGTTGGCCGTACTTTTTCCATAGATAAAGCTTTTTTCTGCCGGCCAGTGGATCATCATCGCTACGTCGCAGATAACGCTGCATATCCCTAATGGTGCTGTTCTCTGTTCCCATATCTGCTCTCAGGATTCGAGGACAGCCTCCAAGACTTCTTACTGTCTCAAGGAAGTAACCCCCAATGACTTGAGGGTCACTGCTTGTGCAGTATGCATTCAACCATAGTATTCTCCTTGCAAATCCATCAATTGCTCCATTGATACAAATGCCAAATGGCTTCAATTTGTCATAAGAGTCAACATGCCATATAAAGTTGGGGCCTTTTGAAAAGTACGCTCTTCTGTGCAGTCTTCTTTTTCTTCACATTTCAGTGCCCAATGGGTCAAGAGTGGACAGAATGAGGCGGATGTCTTCTTTGCGCACATGAAGTTCTCTTTCCTTGCATTTACTGTACATCCATCTATATCCATGCAATGCTCCTGAGCCTTGGAGCTCTTCTCTAACAAACTGAATAACATCAAACAAGTTGTCATAATTTTTTCTGCGAAATAGTCCATTTCTACCTAAGATTTGTTTAAGTGTCTTCATGCTGATAATAATCCTGTGTTTAACACTTAAAAGAGAGAGAGAGAGAGAGAGAGAGAGGGGGAGAGTCATTGGGGAGTATTACAATTTACTTGGTTAAATTGTGATGGTTTAATTTACTTGTTTCTTTTAAAGTCCTTTTTTTATGGGGGGGGGGGGTATAATAGAATAATCAAAAAAGACTTCACATATGAAAAAAGAAATATAACACAAACACATTTCCAAAACTGTAAAAAGTTAGGTTATATAAAAATTAAAAATAAACTCAAATAATAATAATAATAATTATTATTATTACATTTAGGCTACCTATTTAGAAGATGCTTTTATCGAAAATTATTTACAAAAAAGTAACAAGTAATTAGTCAAATGTCATTCATAATACAGGTTAGACATTTTTTTTTTGTTGTGTATTAAGTGGAATACATAATATTGTCTTAACTGCATCTTAAATGCTTAAAGTGAATAATAATTATTATTATTAGTTTATAACTATGAATTAGTCTATCACTTAAGACAGTGAGTCTAGATCACTTAAGACAGTAATATGTTTATCATAAATTAATTTATGAATGCTTTATTTTTAAGCAAAAATTATGGAAAGAATATAGGCCTTTTTATCCAAACTATTAGGTTATAGCCCATAAAAATAAAACATTGATAATTTATTTTATGACAAACATGTTACTGTATTATTAAGTGAACTCATTTAGTTATAAACTCGAATAATAATAATGATAATACTAATAATAATAATCATTACATTTTAGGCAACATATTTAGAAGAGGCATAAATCCAAAACTTCCACAAAAAAAAGGTAAAAAGCAATTCGTCAAATGTCAGTCATAATACAGGTTACACAATAATAATAATAATAATAAAGTGGGAAGATTATTACAAATAAACAAAAGATTTTGATGCAAGTCATTCGATTCATTTTAAATAAATCGTATAGGCTATTCCACCCCATACCCTCTACAAATGAGAATCACTTGAAGCATCCAGACGCAGTTAAGACAATTGCATATAGGGCTATATTACACTTAATATACAATAAAACAATATACAATAAGATTCGTTAACAACGTACCCAGACAGCAAACTGACATTGAATCAACATGGAAACGACGTCTCTCATGACATTGAAACAACGTTGATTTGCTCATCGAATTAACGTTGAACCAACGTCAGACGCGGCATTCTTCAAAGCTAAATGAAAATCGAAAATTGGTTTGCTTTCATAACGTTGAAACAACGCGTTGATTTCAAGTTGATTTTCCGTTAGTTTTGAAAGAATGACGCGTCTGACGTTGGTTCAACGTTAATTCGATGAGCAAAACAATGTCAGATCAACGTTGTTTCGATGTCATATTTCCACGTTGATTCAATGTCAGTTTGCTATCTGGGTACCTCCTGGACTGGTGTTCTTCGAAAAAGAGATCGAGCCACAAATCCGAGAGTACAGTTTACAAACCCGTGGGAACGGATTGCGAAATCGTGGGTACGGTTTATGAATTTGTGGGTACAGATTACAAAAACTGAGGGCACGGTTTACAAATCTGAGAGCACGGATTGGAACTCGTGGGTACGGTTTATTAATCCGTGGGCACGAATTGTTAAACCGAGGGAACAGTTTAAGAATCCGTGAGTACGGTTTATAAACTGAGGGGACGGATTGCAAAACCGTCGCCTCGGATTGTTTTTTTTTTCCCCCATAGCTGCTTCCCGGGCTCCGTACAAGGCGTCATATAGTGATGCTTTTGACAATGCGTATAAATCCAACGCACATGGCACCCTTTAGCGTCAATATGAGACGCAGATATATATGGGCCAAAAGGCGCCTCCTAGTGGTCTAACCCTAAACCTACCCATAACCGAAATGTGTTATATTGACACTAAAGGGTGCCATGTGCGTTGGATGTAGCCTATATGCATTGTCAAAAGCTGTAGTTGAATATGTGGAACAATCATAAGTTCATAAATAAGACTGCTGCTTCTGTAGTCAAGCTATTTCTAATAAATCAAAAATTTGCTAAGTTAAATATCACTTTCTTCACCTGTTTTTTAAAAGAAAGATGAGAATCTATTATTATTTCTAAATTTCTAAACTAAATAGACTCTATATTATTCCTTTTGTTCTGATACTGACCAAGAGGAAAAAATGATTGTAGTAAATAGTGCTGATTAAATCGAACAATTGCTTATCATATTGTGTAAACCTGAGCAAATTATACTTTGTTCTCAAATTGTTAATGTCCAACATCAGCATTGCGTGACTACATTTAATGCCCTTCCGATATTTTTTTCCTTTTACAGCGGGTAAATCTGGTGTCACTGGTGACTGTTTGAATCTTTCTGGAACCGCCATCAAATTGATAACTTTAATTATATCAAGTGCTGTGAGAAAAGGCTATAAATCTCCACCTCCGGCATCCTCACACATAATATAGTCTACTAGCCGAGACTCTTTCTTTATGTGTACAGATGTGACGTAGCCTACTGACGCAAATACATGCTCGAATCTCCCGTGGAAATCCACCAGTACCACTGGAGTTAAAAACATTAATACAAGCTTACCGCTTTGAATCGAGCTAAGGCAAGCAGATAGTTTTGGCTGGTTATTTATTTGCTCAAAATTTTATTTTGGAAAATTTTTAAACCAAAAGCTACGGACTACAGTTTTAAGAAGCCATTGTGAAATCAAATCCATGGTATCAGTCAACAGAACAACATCATCAGCATACATTTGACAAATAACATCTGGAGGACAAACATTTGGTAAATCATGTACATACTAAACAACAATGGACCCAAAATAGAACCTTGTGGAACTCCAATATTATAATCTCAATATTCTGATGTTGCATTTATAACTCTTACACAATAAATGCAACATCATTTGTGTTTTCTATTTTTTTTTAGATAGGATTTGAACCACAATGGCCTTAGTAAAAAAAAAAAAAAAAAAGTAAATTAAATGAAAATATGATTACAGGAATATTTCAATAGCTGTAAAGCAAGTCTTTTCTGAATTTGCTGTTTAGTACTTGCAAAACAAATATTAATGTCTTATTCTGCATGACCATATTTTACATCTTACATATTCTATTCCTTAATCCTAATACATAAACTTAACAGCTACCTTACTAACTATTAATAAGCATTTACATTGTAAAAAATATTTTGTTGGTGTAAAAAAAGTAAGTTTGTTGCCATGCCTAGTTCATAAAAAAAGAGTTAATTCAATGAAGGAAATTGGTTTAATAAACAGAAACTAAACATATGAAATCTGAACCAAATGATGAAAAGAAAAAAAAAAGTTGTGATAAATCATGAAAATAATTGTTAAAAAATTACACCCCAATCTAAAGTGCGACTGAAAACTAAGTGCATGGAAACATGGAAATTGAACTTTAAGAATCACATGAACACATGAGCTTTTTCTGCCAAAAATAGATGTTAAAAGATGAGCTCTTCCCAGCGGCAGAGTGCATGTTACTTTTGCAAGTTCTGAAAAGAACAATTTTAAGAAAAAGAAGGGGGGGATAAATCAATTTATAGTAAATTTTATTAAGAATTTACAGTATTGGACACTGGCATTACAACAGTGCAATGAACATCTTTACAGTCAAATGTAAAATAAAAAGGACAAATTACCCTTAAACAGACTACAACAACTGTAGGCAGACAGAAAAAGAAGCTGATATTAGAAAAAAAAAAAAAAAAAAGTAGGACACATTACTCATTACTCACATACCACCAGCATACCAACATCACAACATAGACATCAACGAAGACTCATGCGATACAAAAGTGACTATTGGTCAGAAACGCAGTTCATTAACAGGTGGAAAGTGCTTGTTAAGTGGCAAAATGACCCAGCATTTGTTTTGTTTTCTTTTAAAAATACGGTAACAACTAGTGTGCAATGTTATCTGAACAATGTTTACAGTACTTTGACATTTCAAACTTCCCTTAAGCGAACTAGTAAACTAAAAAAAAAAAAAAATTAAGATGTGAGTGAGGGACACAAATGAAACATTTTCCCTTTGTATTTATTCATTATTACATTGTAAGGGAAGAAAACTAAATTTTTATGCTGATTGTGCAATTTCCTACCATCATTTTTGGCCCATCATTAAAGCAAGTAAAGTATTGGGATAGAAATAGCAAAAATAAAGTGAAAGAAAGGGAACGATTGATTGTACATGCGCAATTTTTTTTTCCAATCATGAAATGATGGATTCAACTGAAAATATGATGGAATGGTGAAACTAAACACATTATCCAAATCCAAGCACAAAATATGGGCTATTGGGCGTGAAAACGTGTGCAAACAAATGAACTAATTTCATTTGGTGGCCCATCCAATCAGGTTCCCACACACACATCAACACGCATACAGTTCAGAGGGCCGCAGTTCTTCTTAAATGAAGAATTTTGACTCCTTTTTGATCATTTACCATTTTCCTCTTTCAAACTGGCATTAATACAAATATAACTTTGTGATTACATGGACATGTGTCATTACTAAATACACTTTCTATACAGCTCAGCAATGATTTGTTGACTAATAAAGTTTCGAAATAAAATCATGACGTCTATAGAAATGCATGTGCAACTGATACCTATAATCATCGAGTGAATGAAAAAAAAAAGCATGAAAACTGTGCTAATATGAACATAAAGGGTAAAAATAAACCAGCATCATACTCCAGTTATATGAAGCACTTCAGGTTACTTGTAGGTGCGTGTGGTACCACACGTCCACTATAAACGATGATCTCTCGTCACTAGAGGTTAAAGTGGCTCTATGCAAAAATAATTCTCTCTCACATGACGAAGGGCTGCAGAGAAACTCGACAACACATTTATGGACACACGCTTCATACACAGATCTCTGCTTCGACCTTTATGTCAGCCAGAAATCTTTTAGAAAGGCACCATGCACATGTACACGACTCAGGCTGGAGAGGAATGCGAGGAATAAACAACGAAACAGAATGATGTCGTAGTCAGCAGCAGCAGCAGAGTTCCCGTCAACTCCAGGTCAAAGGTTAAGGCTTCTGTCACGAGTTTACAGCTACAGATACTGCAGTTATAAGGCATCCTGAAATGGGGGGGGGGGATGCATACATATAGTAAAATACTTTATAATGAGGGATGTCAAAAGGGCAAATCAAAATGTTTTTTTTTTTTTTAAAAGTATCACTTTTCCTCCAGTGTAAGTAGTACCACAACTGCATTAAGATCTGACTGCTTTTTAATAGAAACACAACAATAATGCTTTAGTAACCCACCGATGTGTCATGCAAATGCCTTATACTATGTACTTTTATGGGGTCAAAGATCATAAACTGATCATCTTACAAGGATTTTTGCTTATTACCTTGATGTGTTTGCTTGTTTTTTGGTGGTTTATTTAATGTGATTCTTTAGAAAGACCATATTTTTTATAGTTATCTGTGAAGTTCTGGGCCCTGCTTTCTTAAAGAGACAGTTCACCCTAAAATGAATCATGAACATATTTTGAAAAATGTTGGTACAGGCACTCACACTCACGTCAAAATATCTTTTTATTTCTACAGAAGAAAATGGGGTCCCACTTTATATTAAGTGGCTTTAAGTACTATGTACTTACATAGAAATTAATAATTTGATACAATGGACTTATTGTGTACATACATGTTTTTACATTGTACTTACATTTATAAAATTCCAGCATGTAATTACAGCAATAATTAATTTATGCAACTACATTTGTAATTACACAGTTGACCCTCCCCTCACACCTTAACCTACCCTTAAACCGACCCATACCACCACACCTGTCCCTAACCTTACCTGTATCACACCTCAATAGCAGCAAAAGTGTTTTACAATACAACAGGAACACAATAATACCATGTACTTATTGTTCAATGTAAGTACATAGTACTTAAAGCCACTTAAGATAAAGTGAGACCGAAAATAGTCATACACGAGGGTGCGTATTTTGATGACAGAATTCTTATTTTTGGCTGAACTATCCCTTTAAATGAACGTAATAAATAAATTAATAAATTTAAAAAAAAGACAGAACTGAGTCAGTATGAATGTATTGTATGTAATAATCATGCAGTGAAAACTGTCACTAATTTAAGTTATTTAGATTTATTTTGGTATTTTCTTATTTGAACACTAGATGTTGGTCTAAAACAAAGCACTTACAGCAAACATTTTTCTGCTAATTGGTCTTTATTTTATCTATTGCTTAAATAATAAATAAATAAATAAGCAAGTTTTAATTTACTGAGAAATATTTAAAGGCACCAAGGCATTTTTTAAATTTAATTTGTTCATATTTACATGAATATTTAACATTAAAAATGTAAATTTTTTTTGGTTTTAGTTTCTATGGTTTGAATGACAATTTTTATTTATTTTAATTTTTATAAAAGTTTTTAATGTGGTATCAAAAAAAAAAAAAAAAAATCAACCATTACTATTGCCATTTACTACAGAAGTTTTAGCATAAGTCTAATTATAATGCAATTACTCAAACAGACACATAAGACCATTTACCTGCTTGTTCAGGCCGTACTGTCGCCTTCATACTGACTCAAACGTTTTTTAGTCTTTAGTTCTTTCAGCCACTGAGGTGAGGACTCTTCTCTGAGAGGGGACAGAGACAGAAAAACTGGTCAAGACTGCCAGACAAGAGATGATTCTGAAACTTTCTGATGTCCAAAAACCTAAAAACCACTTACCCGTTCTCTTTGCCGCCAGCAGGAGGCAGCACACGGGCAGCTCGAGGCAAGAATGGAGATTTCGGTGAGCGTGAGAGCTGAGAGGGCGAGGGGCCGTCTGTCTGATTGTCTGACTCTCCTCTCTTCTTTAGCTGAGCCTGAAATTACCAAATGAAGTCACAAGCAGCAAGCTTCTTTTGTAAGCTATATTTTGTGAGCTAAGCTATCTCTCACATTACACGACTGTCTGGGGTACCATTTACAGCGAGAGAGAGAAAAAAAAAGATTATGAAGGAGAGAATGGTTGCTGGCAGAAGCCATGCTTGCTGATGTTCTGTTGCAGGTCTGAACTTTCCCTTGCCCTGTATCTTGCACTCTCTTTGGCTGTAGGAAATCGCGATGTAATTTCCTGTTAAAACACATTTCAACCTGCATTGTAACA